>VOMN01006586.1:0-35090 GCA_014899125.1 Orchestia grillus | reverse complement strand
TCTCTTTACCTTTCATACTTTTTTCTTTATTAATTTTTTAAAAGGATGCATTACTTATGCGCCACCAAGTAGTTTAGTACACCTCGGTCATTGCGAGTGGCTGTAAGTTAATCCCTCGCCAATCAATAGATACACTATATGTCGACCTTCGCTGTATAGGATACGTAACGTTGCTTGAGTGTATCCTATTTTAGAGCATTAATTTCTTCAGGGTTACGCTGCTTAGGAGTTATACTGTGTATTAGGATCTACAGTAAGCATTGCTCGCTTTGATTTCTTGTTCAAAGCCGTCGTCGAGACGCGAGCTCACATTCAGCTGTGATAAAAACTTGCATAGATTTTTGAACACAAGGATTTTGTGGCTGCAATTTGGTTATGAATAAAAGAACCTTCACTAATTACAGCACGTTTAACAACTACTGGCGTGGTGAGGAATGAGTGGCTTAAACTTCCTTTCACGAGGGAAGTACTCCCTGGTTGCGTGAGATACCTCGCCTGAGCCGTGATCGAACCCTGAACGTCCCGGCTGCGAGGCCATCACGCTAACCAGTACGCCATGGAGTCCACAATAAGACGAGTTTCGTATAATTTGAAATTACTTTACAAGGTAGGATCTCTCGCTCAAGCTTTAGCTGACAACACTAAAGCGAATGGGATCGCTCCCATTAAATCAGTGCTTAAAGGCATCGATATTTCGCGCACAAAACTCTTGCACTTCTAAAAGATCAAATGCATTTGTTTACTTAGTTATTTCTAGTGTTTTTGTACTTCTCTGTGATATAACTCAAATGCATTCGAATTGAAATGATTCTAGTTACGGAAAACCGCTTATTGAAAATTTTGACAGTTTATAAAAGTGTGTATTACAAATTTGAACGGTACTTTGTATGCATAACTTTATGACAGAACTTTGCGTATGTACCTTTATAACAAGACTTTGCTTGTAAAGCTTTAAAACGGTACTCTGCGTTGTTTTTTTGTTTAATAGACGGACTTAAGCAAGACAATATTTTGTTTTCGTGCTTAAGTCCTGGCTACAAAATGAAAATGAAACCTTTAAGAAAGACGTCCTCTAACTTTGACTGCGATTCTCCACACAGATAAAATTACATACCGACAAATATCTGTACTGTGAATTTAAAAATCGAGGATTTTGGTTTCACAAATTTGGTTACTCTATTAATTTTGTTTTCATAAAATTTGTGTTCATTACTCGAATAAGCTAGTAGGGATTAGGGGAAAAATGACTAGGATAACCGAATTTGTGACCGTAAAATCGTTCAATTTTAAACTCAGCGGAAATTTTTGTCGACATAAAATGAAACATGAACGAAAGTTAGGGCTAAGGTAAAGTATAACAGTTTTTGCATACATAACTTTATATCTGTAATTTGTGCGTATAACTTTCTAACGGTTCTAAGTGTGTATGACTTTATAACACAACATTGTATGTATAACTTTATAACTGTTCTGTATGTATTTAACTTTATATCAGTTCTTTGTGTTTATAAATTTATAACTGTAATTTGCGTGGATAACTTTATAACGGTACTTGCATCCAAAATTTCATCATAGTTTCCAGATGCTAGAGTTTGTAAACTGGGGTCTGTAGAACACAAGAGAACAAAATTCTCCCCAAAAATTGAATTTTACTTCCATTTTTGGAAGGAACTAAGTGAGCACCATCTCTCACAAGATCTTTTTCAAGGCAATCTTTTTTTACCTCTGCTACCGTTCAATGTAGAAATTGAGAGCTACCCTTGATGCCCAGTCATAACTTCCCGTTTGACTTCGTAAAGAAATTTAAATTTCATTCGCTTTTAACTGAATTCTAGGGTTCGAAGAGGGAAAAATGTGACAGCGTGAGGCTACGGCTTCGAAGAAACTACAGGGAAGCATTTATCAACAAAAAGTCGTTTAAAATTAACTCAACTGGGATGTCGGGGGGAAGAAAAATTAGATGCATGTTTTCGTGCCATACAGCTCACGGTTTGGAGACAAAACTCCTCAGAGCTTTTGCAGGGTGATTTCAAGCTAAAGTTTATTTTTCCCTTGGAAAAAGTTCATTAGAAATTAATTCATCAGAGTGCTTCTACTTTCATCAACAATGGGACTGTGTTGGACTCGGATCAACAATTCTAGTTGGATTCGACTGCTCAAAATTGAGATTTTCTCAGTGAGGGGTGAAGTGACGCCCTGTTTCTTCCCTAATTTCAATCCGATCCTTGGGCTCTGCTTGTACTGCAGCTTCAGTCCCATGCTCTCACCTGAACCCAAATTGCACTTAAGAGAGTCTGGTTTACCTGACATAGCGACCCTCATACTGGGCTTAGGGGGCGTGAGGAGTGGTGTGTCTGTACCTGGGTAGTGTCTGTACCTGGGTAGTGTCTGTACCTCGGTAGTGTCTGTACCTCGGTAGTGTCTGTACCTGGGTAGTGTCTGTACCTGGGTAGTGTCTGTACCTGGGTAGTGTCTGTACCTGGGTAGTGTCTGTACCTGGGTAGTGTCTGTACCTGGGTAGTGTCTGTACCTGGGTAGTGTCTGTACCTGGGTAGTGTCTGTACCTGGGTAGTGTCTGTACCTGGGTAGTGTCTGTACCTGGGTAGTGTCTGTACCTGGGTAGTGTCTGTACCTGGGTAGTGTCTGTACCTGGGTAGTGTCTGTACCTGGGTAGTGTCTGTACCTGGGTAGTGTCTGTACCTGGGTAGTGTCTGTACCTGGGTAGTGTCTGTACCTGGGTAGTGTCTGTACCTGGGTAGTGTCGATACCTGGGTAGTGTCTCTGTACCTGGGTAGTATCTGTACCTGGGCAGTATCTGTACCTGGGAAGTTCCTGTACCTGGGCAGTATCTGTACCTGGGCAGTATCTGTACCTGGGAAGTTCCTGTACCTGGGCAGTATCTGTACCTGGTTGGCTCGTGCACCTGGCTAGTGCCCGGCAGGGTGACACTCACGGAGCTCCGTCACGAAAATCGTTCTTGAAGAACTCAGTAATCTCTTCTCTGCTGTGTACGTGGACCTGATTTAACGTATGAGTTATATGTCATTAATTTTTTACGGTACTATTTGTTTTTGCAACACTTTCCAGTTTCATCCTCTCCTAAACAAATTTCTTGATAGAAACTTTTTGTGCTCATATGCTTGCTCTATTTGGCCCAAATGGTTGGCGGGAGAGGGTACGCTGACGTGGTCGGTTTATAATCAGAAATAAATTGTTCTCAAAGAAATTGTTTTCATTAAACAATTGGATAAATAACTAGATAGATGTAGAAAAAAATTTGTGGTAAAATTTCATAATCCGTCCTTGCCGACTAAAGGCTTAAGTTTGTTCCCGAGCTACGTGTGCGCAGGGCGTAACTCTGCTTGAGGTGTTTCTCCAGAGTAAATGAAAGTTTTGGAGTAAAATCCGCGGAGTTTATAAGCATTTTAAGGCTTTATTTAAGTAGATGAAAATCTTGTTACCAAGATAATAGGGTGCGAGCTTTACATTCGTACGTCAGAGTATTGGAGGATATTGCAGTACTTCTTTGGAATAATCCTTCTTGGATCTATTTTATTTTAACGTTCCAATGTCATCATAATGTGGTACGATGTACTGTATAGATGATGCATGCAAACAGCACTCTCTCAAACAAACTTTTAAGCCTTGAAGACAGGGTGTGTTCAGCAAAAAAAGGAATCCAAACGAAAATAATATAATTCAATAACTATTTGCTGAGTTTTTATTCTATTTCAACTATGTTCTTTGTTGAACGCTCATTACCAATTGCTATGCATTTCGATAAAATATCTTCAAATAAACTTACCTGTAATTACTCTACTGAGGCTTGTCAGAAACGTGCTCCCGCATCAAAGTCAAACAATAAAATGTACACGCCATAATTCAACATTATTTTAAGTTTACAAAAGAAGTCCCTACAACTACTATGCAGTGAATCCTTTTATTAAAAATATTGTAAGGATGTTTTAAGCTAAAATTCCTTCCACATGTCGTCCATTTCTGTACACGCACTTTTGAGCTCCTGATCGCATCGATGAAACCACTCGTTTGATCAACGTTTTGATCATTTTTTAGTACATTGAATTTGTTCGTGATTCTTTCTTTCAATTCTTCTGCGTTTTGAGGGGGACTTGAATATACTTTCGTCTCTGAGTTTCATCCTTTATTTCTTTAATACTTTCCGTGCTAATATAGTTCGGGACCACGGATACCTGCTGTTCCTGTGCTAATTACAACCTTTCTAGCAGGAAAGTTAAATGAGTTTTAAAAGGTTATTAAAATTGTGGGCTTTACATAATCAGCAAAGCTCTTCATGTCAGATATTGGTATAACAGATACATTCATGCCAAAGCTCAGCGAATAGATGATATTGCTCATTTTTCTAAAACTTAAACTGAATCTAGATTGTGACTTGCTCATTTTATCGTTTGACTTTCCTGCGCCAGTGCGTTTCTGGCAGCTTTCAGTAGAGTATGGTAAATATTTCTGAAGACATTTCATCAAAACGTACTAACTTTGTTTAAAAGCGTTCGACGACGAGCATGGCCGAAACATAATTGAAATGAAGATATTGGTTTTGAATTATATTATTTTGATTTTGTCTTGCGTTTTTCGTAGAAAACGCCACATATCTACATAGTACCATCTCAAAGTGAAAATGTCGAAAAAGAAATCTACGATATGTACAACTATCGAAACGAAAGCAGCCCCAACTCCCTAATCTATGTAGAATACTTCTTATCTCAGCATATTTTACAGTGTCTAACGCCCAACACAATGGAGTGCCATTAGTTTCCCCGAACCCCATCGCCTCACCATCCTGTGAGTCGTAAATTAATCAAAAGTAATTCCTAAAGAACGTTTTAATATGCAGTACAAAATCTCCTGTTACGTGCGCATAATAAGGACATCGACCGAGAATTATGCACTTCGCTGCCGACAACGGACCTCGCCTGCTGATTGATGCCTTCACCCCTTCCTTGGCAGCTCTCTTCGCAGACACGTCACTTAATGCAGTGTTTTTGGTATATATTCCGGATGTAAGGACGTACTCTGAAATGGTTGTTCTATCGGGACTACCATTTTTTATTCTCGGTAGACTACCATTTGAAAATGGCCAGCTATAGAGGGTAAATAAGGAAGAGTAAGCTCATTCATTTCAGTCATAAACTCATTTCCAGGTTTTTATTGAAGATTGAAAAGTCGGCCAGTTTGTTCCTGCAAAGTTGATGAATACATTTTCGATCAAAACGAGTTTACTCATCCTTTACAGGGAATGATTTATGGTAGCTGTAAGCCTGGAATTATTTCCAGCCCGTAGCGATTGGACTTGAACTGAAATCTAAGAGCGTCAGAGTTGATCACTGCGAAGATGCGGTCGTGTGTCGTGTTACACAAAAATTTGATATCTAAGCGTTTATACTAATTTTGCATCGTCAAACTTTGGTCAAGTTTTAAAATGTTTTGTGGACCAGTATTCTACTATGGTTATTAGTAATAATGATAATACTGGTTTTTGTCCAAATGTCTTGCACTATTTTTGCATTACTGCACCCAATACTAGGGGGTAAATTTTATACCCAACACGGAAAACGCATGGGGGAGCAGACTGTTAAATTTTTATATTGATGAACAAATGCGATTAAAATGACTCGGGAAGTATTCAGAGATCCATAAAAAATGTCTGCATCCAAAAATGTCCAGGAAAAGTTCGTAAAAGTGAAAAAGTTTTTGCGTGTTCCATACTTTAGCCGACTTTTGAGACTCATTTGAGGTTCACCAAAAAGTTCACCCAACATAACCTAACCTAACCAAAAAGTTCACCCGACAACCTAACCTTACCAAAAAGTTCACCCAACATAACCAAACCTAACCAAAAAGTTCACATAACATAACCTACCCTAACCAAAACGTTCACCCGACATAACCTAACCTAACCAAAAAGTTCAACCAACATAACCTAACCTAATCAAAAAGTTCACCCGACCTAACCTAACCTAACCAAAAAGTTCACCCAATCTAAGCTAACCTAACCAAGAAGTTCACCCGACCTAACCTAACATAACCAAAAAGTTCACTCAACCTAACCTAACCTAACCAAAAAGTTCACGCAACCTAACTTAACCTAACCTAACCAAAAAGTTCACCTAACCTAACCTAACCAAAAAGTTCACCCAACCTAGCCTAACATAACCAGATGCAATCTGCTTTTTGGATACTAACATCCATGGTCTTTCCTTATTGTCAATTGTCTTTCTTTTCTTAAAAAATTAGTTCAAATAGAGACTGATAGTTTTTTTATAACAATGAAGCTCCCAACTTTGATTCTTCTTTGCCAAATGTAGTGACAAACAATTTATTTGGAGAAATGTGAAAATTACTCATTGAAATCTGTTTCCTAATATTATGCAATCATTGCCACTTCGAGGTTCATTCATTTACTTTATTGAAGTTGAATAAATAACTTTACTGACTACCAATTTGTTATAATGGAATGTCATCCAGGTTTTGGACGCAAGAAAGCGTCAACCCCAGTCTGTCGCTCCGACTTATCTTATTATCATTTTTTTGATTATTATTTATCATGATTATTTATTTTTTGAGATCTGAAGAAAACAAAACGAAATTCAAAACCAAACCTAATTGAAGATTTTAAATTACGCATGTTTGAGTAGTTTATTAAATAGGCAAACTGTTTATTCTTTCGCATTTGAGCCCTTGGCGATATAATTTTTTTGTAGAATGATTTAGAATGAAAATTAATTTAAACACAAAATTTGTAGGCTAATACGTATATTCCTTGCGATTACTTTTTGTCAAATTATTATCTTACTATGAACTCCTGACAGTGTTTAATCTTAAATAACCCACTACAATAATTTATTGAGACATTTCTTGCGTCCTGTTCTCACCTGACGGGATTGTTCTCATCTGCAGCCATTTTTTTCACTTGTAACGATTGTTTTCAACCTTCAGAAGCACTTTTCACCTACTACGACTGTTCTTGTCTTCCTCGAATGAGTCTCCTTACGAAAATATTGCTAATTTTGGCAATTACTCGCACGCGTTACGATTGTTCTCCCCACTTTTTTATTCCCACCTGTCGTGATTGCCTTCAAATTTCGTGATTGTTCTCACTCTAAGTGATTGCTTCTAGTTTCCAGATCGTTCGTGCTCGCTGCGATTGTTCCCCTCCCCATTCGTTTTTCTTCGGACCATCCACTATTGTTTTCACACCTGTCAATCCTTCTAACTTTCTGGGGTGGTTCTCACCTGGATAATAAAGCATGTTTTCCTGAAGTCGGTAATCCGTTCCTGGAATGGAAAGGCGGCACTCGAACACCGTTTCGTCCTGCAGTTCGCTCTCGAGAACAGTGCCGAACGCCGTCGTGTTGTACGACCTGGAGGCGTTCACGAACACCGAATTCGACTTGGTGACCAGCTGCGCGCTGTGGGTCCACAGAGTCACTCGGTTACACAAAGATAATTACAGATTCAAGTATAGATGGGACGCAAACTTACGGGGAAAACGAATTTTTGTTGCGTCATGTTTCGGTTAGGAAAAAGAAATGTTTTTTACGAAATTAGATTATTTTTTACAGGTATGGAATTAACAGAGGAAGCTATGCTCTGTGAGCGTCTTTCTGTTGTACAAGGAACGTAATGTAAGGGGAAAATGTGCATATGGTAAGAACTGTTTTCTAAAATTATAAACTGGTCTTTTATCCATTCAAAGTAAGTTCTTTCAACTTAAAATTATGGTTAGATTTACGGCCATCTTAGAGCTGCGATGGGAAAAATTACAACATCCAATGTTTTAAATTCAGATGCTGATACTTCTGTATTCACGCACGAATAAAATTTGAAGAATTGGATATTTTAGCTTTGTGAAGGCGGAGAAGAAATTGATTTCTTGGCCTGTTTCTCATATAATATTTCCATGAAAATGGAAAGGTGGACAAAATTCGTCAATAAATATGCATCCACGGATATGATGACTGGCGACTGATGGAGGAATAAAATACGATGTTCAGAGCTAACCGCACCCTCAAATGATAAATAATGCACAACATTTAATTTTTGACATTTGCGCTATATTTTATGCATCTGTCATTGTTATAAAACATGTACTCGGTACTTCTTGCTTTTTCTACTCAGTTTTGGCATTTTTTTCCTCGGAAAAACTGGTATTATCACTTGAGTCAATCAATTAAATTGAGAAATTCTACTTGCGCACAGGACCTTGAACCTCCAAACAGGAAATTAACAAGTCTAAAAATAGTCAACGGTCAAAGTACACTCTGTGTTGGGACGTAATATTGCTGTACAATATTTTTAACTTTCGCTCGAAAAAAGTGTTAATGATTACCTGAAAATTACTTATATTTTCATAAGAATTAATTTCACAAAATTTCTGTCAGCTTGAGCATTTTTTCTAATCATCGGATCTCTCCTTCATTCACGTAAACTTTCTCACTGGAATATCTTCTTCAAAAAAGCAAGGCTCTCACGCTTTCACTCACCAGACAAGCGACTGAACAAACCCGCGCTTCAGAACGTGTCCAAGAAACCGAAAAGAAGAAACACGGGAATCGTTCGAACTAAACCAAAAATGTTGTTAATAAGGCAGCAGCAACGTAGAGCAACTTAAGGCCATAAAGTAAATGATCTACCGCCAGAGTTTCACGCCACAATGAGGCCCGAAATGGGAGTTGTTCCTAGACGGAGGATAAGCTTTTTTGATGCTCATAATTCCGATGTAATGGTTCTTTGCAAGAGCCTAGCCTGATTGCATGATACCAAAGCTGCCGAGACGGTGCCTGCATGGGAATTGTGACCTGGGCAGGCTCAGAATAGCATTGGAATCGTTCCTGTTCGGGCTCAGGTGCTCCATCTGAAAAATTGACTTCTCGCTTTCGTCATATTTTGGACCCTGCTCGAATTTTGGCTGAGTGTAGCTCGAAAGCCTTTGATGAATTTCAGAGTTGGGAAGCCGAATTCGCAGCACGTTTTTTTTGTTTCGGAAGCTGGAAAACGATTGGAAATATTGAGTTAACTAAGTATATGGCAGGGATTTATCCATGAAAACAATTTTCTTCTGCAGTGTCTGGAGAGTTGCTTCTCTTCCCTTTAGCTCTAGCTCTGAAACAGATCATGGATTTCTTTATCCTATGGCAACAAATAATTGTACCAATATTGCTTCTCACAGTGCAGATTCACGAAGGGCTTAGAGCAGATTCATTCACTGACTCTTTAATATTAGTAAATAACGCTTTTTCTGTTGTTAGTTAGTTTTCCGAGTCGAAAACGATACTGAGGAATTGGCTCTCAATTTTCACGCGAGTCTTTTCTGTGAAACATTCTTTGCTCTTCTATTTTGGAAATGTACGCTTGCGGTTTCTTATATGCTTACTAATTTAATACTGATTTTATATTTTTAAGTCGAAGACGGAAGTGACTAAGCCCTCGAGAACTTACCTATCATAAATGTTTTAGAAATAGAGCAAACTTAAATTTCGGCTCAGGAACCACCATTTGCTTTGCTGAACAATTCCTACGATTCTAAAACCGGTTATGCGAAAGCGAACATGGTGATACCTGTGCGTTAAAATTATGCTGATGCCTGTGCTTGAAATTCAGTGACTGTAAGTGTGGCTGTTACTTTTCTCTACATAGACAGTCTTCCTTCTCTTTTGCAGAGGTGCAGTGGGTTCTTGTAGGGATGGTGGTTACAGGACACGAGGGGTAGAACGGCGGCCTGTTCCTTGATTTGTCCTATTCTCTTATTTTGCATCTTTTCGAGTGCCTGTGCGTGATTGTGTTTGGCTGAAAGAGACTTGGGTAGAACTTAAAAGTGGGTTACTTAGATCGTTCCGGTTACCATATTTAATTCTATTTTACTTTGAATAAGTAAACCGCAGCCCAAATATGATCATTTGTGTTTCCCGGCATCTTTATATCTTCAATCATCTTGTCTCTTATAATTGCCTCGACTTTTATAGATATCAATTTCGGCCATTTTCTTACCTCCTAAAATTGCCTCCACTTCTCTAGTTATCAATTTCGGCCATTTTCTTACCTCCTAAAATTGCCTCCACTTCTCTAACTATCAAATTCGGGCATTTCCAAATCTTTTAAAATTGCCTCTACTTCTATAGCTATCAATTTCGGTCATTTTCTAATCGCTTAAAATTACTTTTCTAATCGCTTAAAATTACCTCCACTTATATAGATATAAATGTCAGCCATTTTCTTACCTCGTAAAACTGCTTCCACTTCTGAAGATGTCGATTTGAGGCTGAGGGAAGACCCCGCTAGCCCCACACACCACCTTCACGTACGACACTGACGGCCTGCTGTACGTCACGAATATGTCCGTCGCAGGGGCTGGAATATATGCGTATACTGGCTTCACACGAAAAGAAACGAATTAAGAATGTGTTCTACTCACTATGAAGCTCTTCGGTAGACAACTATACTTCAGCTCATATATGGTCAAACTTTTTACATTTCTGCTCTAACTGAAGCTAAAAGTAGCTAGTGACAACAGGAGTTTTGCTCAATATTCAACTGTTGAAATTTTGTAAAGCGAACGACTTTGTTAAATGAAAGAATAAAAAGATATATCTCTTGCCAATAACCAATCTCTCCTCTGTTTTTAAAGATCATGATGTGGGTACTGCAGTGGTCGGTGAAAAATAAAATAAAATACGAGGGAGAGCGGCACTCCATTGTGGCCCGAGCCGGACATCTCAAACTTCAACTTAGGATGTTAAGGAAGGACTCACAGAAGACGATGACCGTTTTAGTTTTGTGGTCGTCGCCATGGAAAGTCGACACCGCACACGAGTAGTCCCCGGAGTGGTCTGTGGTCGGTCTTTTGATGGCGAGAGCTCTGTACATCTCATCGCTGTGGTTAGACACTCGGTACGACAGGTCCAGCCGACCCTTCAGAATACTCAGGCCCTGCAGAAGTAAATTTCGATGTAAGGTAATCTAGGACTAGAACCTGGTATCCTGCAGAAGTAAATTTCGGTGTTTAGTTAATCTAGGACTAGAACCTGGTATGAGGGGTGGGCTGTCTACCCAGGCTTGAGTGGCTGCTGTAGTGTGGTGCTGGGTGCAGACTAATTGTCTACCACAAAAGAGAAGATTTACTTGCAGTTACTCCGGCACATGCCTAGTGCGCTGGCTGTGATGAAGGTCGGGACATTCCTGATCGTTCCGAATGAAAAATTCAGTCATATCTACAGTATTATGTAAATTGTTTCAAAAAGTTATTCTTAGATCTCAAGTTGAAAAAACAAGTCAATATGTAATTTACACTAATAAGTCTGAGTTTATTGAATACTGTTGGTAGAACTTCATTGTACTCGATTTTCTCCTAGTAAAAAACGCACCTTCATCGAATATGCATATCGAATTCCCAAATGTAGTTTGTGCTTCATCAATTTTTGAAATACTAGAGTTTCTCCACATTTAGCAGCATTTTCCAATCATTTCCTTATTTGCTTAGCTACATAATTAAATTCAAGATTGTATTCAATTTTTTACCTTTTAATCTATTGTAATACGTACACAAACTACCCTGAAGAGCTGTATAAATGTATACCATACAAACCTACAAATTAACCTGAGGAGCTGCTTTAATGTATACCATCTGAACATGGAAACTTTCCAGAGGCGCTGTGTATATGTTTACTTCACAAAAATGCAAAATAACCTAAGGAGCTGTGTTAATCAATAATATACAAACGTGTCAACTAACGTCAGGCGCTGTGCTAATGTGTATACGCTACAAACGTACAAAATAGCCTACGAAGCTGTGTCAATGTATGCTCTATACAAACATACAAACTAACCTGCGGCGCTGTGTTGGGTATCCACTGGTACACGAGGTACCGCATCCTGTTCTTGAGGTACCATTTGACGGTGAGGCCCCGGGTATCATAGCGCGAGGCATCGTACTTGCAGTCCAGGACCAGCAGCGGCACGGACCCGTTCAAGACGGCCGCCGGACCTTCGATCCTCGTGATTTTGAAGCTCGAGACCGGTCCTGTGGCAGCCGAAACGCTCGTGTTTAGCCGTATTTTGCGAAGGAAATTTAACAGTGATGTGTAATTGTTTTTATTTGCTATGTAAAAGCTTAAAATCGCTTCCGTACAGCCGAAATGTGTGCACAGTATTGAACGTAGGAAGTTTACCAATGATGCCGAATTGTTTTCATGTGTAAAATGGAATCTTAAAGTCGTTCGTATGTAAATCATTGTATTTATCAATTGAGGTTAACCAATTAAGCCTTATCGCATTTAGCTGTAAATCAAAACGCTAATAACATGTGTACTTACGTATTCAACTCTCTTCGTTGAATTTGTAGCCTGTTTAGCGAGGGAGATTTGGCAATAATACCTCATTCTGTTTATTTTTAACAAGGGAGCTTTACTAAGACATGAACCTTCGTGAAAACTTCGGCTCGTACACTACGTACTCTCCGTACAGCACATTCGTAGCCCGTGAGGCCCTTTCTAGCGCCTTTGCCAAGCGATTTTTTCATATTTTGTTCCCTGCAGCTTAGGCCGCTACCCTTTCCTAAGTTTGTGGGTATTTTAACGAGCACCACATAGTGGTTTGGAATTTATCTATGTTCTTATCACATTTATGCTAAGAAATTGGCTTGGCAAAGATCAATCGTACGCAATTATACACCTATCAGGTCCGTGCACCAGGGTTGGGGTTTGGCTTGTGTTGGTATGTACTTGAAAGCTCAACCGTAAGAATAGTGCATGTAAAGGCGACGTAGACAAGCTAGAAAATAAGAAAGTAGGCCCTACCATTCGCTCCTGGCACATCCCCCATCATACCAAACGGACCTGATAAATCTGGAATTCCATCACGGGACGACATCTGTCATCCGGTGTAAGAATAGAGAAGTTGTTCAAAGGAGTCGAAAAGAATTCCCGCTTAAGGATGCTTTCTGAACCGTTACTGAAGGGGAAGAGCTGTAACTTCATCTACCCTAAAAACTGGGGGCCAATTAGACTGGGACCAGGTCCGGCTGTCCCCACGTCCAGAAGTCGCCGAATTTAGGAGGTTCAACCTTACGGCAGGTTACAAGCATCACGGTTTCCAAATTAAGGCAGGTTTCAAGCATCACGGGTTCAACCTTAAGGCAGGTTTCAAGCATTACGGTTTCAACCTTACGGCAGGTTACAAGCATCACGGTTTCAACCTTAAGGCAGGTTTCAAGCATCACGGGTTCAACCATAAGGCAGGTTTCAAGCATTACGGTTTCAACCTAACGGCAGGTTTCAAGCACTACGGTTTCAACCTTAAGGCAGGTTTTATGTAACCCGGTTTCTAGTATCACGATTTCAACCTTGCGGCCGGTTTCCAGTATCACGATTGACGCTCTTTTAGAGCAGTGTGATGAATATGTCCGCATCAATTTGAAGTAGCATTCGTTTCTTTTGACTTACCATTAATATATCGCCAAGCGAAGGAAGTGTCGTGAATTTTTTCCGCTCGTAATGCAATAGCTTCTAACATGAATATTTTTTCCTACGTGTAAGGGGCCCGGTATTTGAGCAGGAGTATTAACTGAACGCAATAAGTTTTCCCGTACATGTATGTGAAGATACGTGACGCTCGTACGTCTGTTTTGCAGCAAATTAAAATAAATATTTCCATACCCTGTAAATTATAATAGATGTAGGAAATGGAATACAATAAATTCAGTTAAAATTACCCTAAATTTACCAAACTATTATACCACAGCAAACATTTAAGACTCGTATTAAATATCAAAAACCCAGAAAATCTGAATTAAATTTTTCGGCCATCTTTGCTCAAGTTATTACCGAGGATCAGCACCTAAAGGAAACATCGCGTGAATACCATCTGATCTTCCTTTATTGCATTGAAGTCTCAGTTGAACAATTGGCGCCTGAGCTCCCCATACTGGAGTCCCCGTTTTCACCTCATTCTGTATTAACGTCTGGTCGAAATACGTCCATCTGGACGAGAATTTTGGCGATATTTCTAGCTCTCGATGACCGACTGAAATTCGAATCGTACTGTAACAGTTCGTTTCATCCTTCTCATTTTGAATAAGTTCGTTTCATCACTCATTAATTTCCAATGGAAATTAATGAGTGATCTTCATGCGAGTAGAAGAAACACTCACCCTTATAAGGTCAATTGCTTTTCCTGGAGGGTAGTAAAAATTATCCAGTTTAGTCGGAAATTCTCATTGTTTTGATTAAGACTAGGATGAATACATGTACGCAAGGGCGTAAAATATAAGTAGTTGTTGACGCAGGATTTCGTCCATTTAAAATTAGGATTGTATTTTGAACATTTATAAGAATATGAGACAAACAAAAATGTAGGGAAGAAAGAATTTAACTGATCGAAATAATTCCAAACGAGTAGTTTCAGTTTTGTTGAGTGGTATTCATATAAGGAGAGAAAAAATGTGCTTATAATGGATACCTTCATTTGAACATTTAATTGTTTCAACATTTTCACTGTTCAACATTAAACAAGAAAATTAAAAGCACGCTCGAACTTAATTGATAATTTATCGAATTAAAAATATATCTGGATGACTAGTCTTTTGCATAGTCCGAGGTTAGGTTAGCGTGCCTTTGGACCCACAACACAAAATGATTGACACATTTTTGGTATTTGACGATCACTGACTAGAAAATGAAAACTGAATTGCGCTTTGCACGCCAAGAGTTATTAACGATAATCGTGAGGGAGTAATGAGTGCATCCGAGGTCCGATGGGAAATTCAACGTACATTTCACCCCATGCATCAGCCCGTAATCAACATTAATGTTCAAGAGGAAGGACGTGGCCTGGCACCGCTGAACTACTCATGCGATTCGAATCCATTCCCATTCATGTGCTTCAATCCGAGGGGATTATGCCAGGGGATTAAGTGGATTCTGATCTAAATCCGTGTAGTCGACGGTAATGTTGACTTTGGGCTTTGGTCGATAATGTAGATGTCTGGTTCAGGTCGATGGTGTGGACTTAAGGTCGATAATGTGGGCTTTACGGCATGTGAAGTTCATTATAGTGTGAACTTCATATGTTAATGTGAACTTGATGCTAATGTGGACCCTATGGTCATGTGGAGCTTAGACCTGGGTTGTGTAGCACAACATAGTCTAGCAAACTTACGAACTGTTGAGCCAAGCGGTCGGTTGTCGTCCTACATATTGATTAAGGAAGACCAGTGCAACGGCTTTTGTTGAAAAAATAACGCCTAATTGTGAAGCCGTTATGAATTTTATGGAAAAAAATATGTTGAAAACTAATCTCCCCATGCCTTGAAAAATTGAGGTAAATTCCAATTGAAATAACATTCTCATAATTTTCTGTATCACTGATACGGACTGCCTTCTCTGACACGGTCTCGCTGATAAGGAATACGGGGACCAAGGAGTCCGGACCCTGAGAATTTTCTCCTATCTAGTACTTCACTCAGTAACTCAATGGTCACATTCCAGAAATCACAGAGTAGCGTCTAGTAGAGCATAGATGTAATGTATTGTCTCAAAAAGTTATATTTTATAATAGCTACGCGGCCCCTCTTATTCATAAGTTTTCGAAGTCTGGCTCCCTGATAATGAGATGTGTACAACGACTCGAAAATTCGGGTAAATAAATAGACCCCCATTAGAAGTTATACAGTTCTCCTTAAAGTAGAGTATAGATATTCAATACTGCTCTAGAAATTGTCGTTTGGTTATTTTTATTTCTACGCTCAGTAATTCGATTTGAGTTCGCCTTCTGTACTTCTTTCGGTAGTTTTGATACGATATTTTATCCTCATTGCGCGTCGTTATGGTTTTTATGAATTGATTATTGGATGATCTTCCTTCGGCGGTAAACGAGTTTAGCGTTCATCTTTTGGTTCATGAACTCGTTTCACACTCATATGAAACTTGAGACTCGTGTGTTTTATAAATGTGTTTTCAACGCTTGAATGGTGATTTCAAAATTTTCAAGAAATGTATTACGTTTACTGTAATGATTGTTGTTCTCTGTCATCTTTGATCCATTCCAGCAATATCATATCCACAGCAATATCATATCCACAGCAATACCATATCCACAGCAATATTACGTTCTCAGCAATATTTTATTCGCAGCAATATTAGACGCAGAGCAATGTTCCTCCCACAACAGAATTTCTTTCCTTCCAATATTTTGTTCATTACCATGTTAAATTCATAACAAAATCATGTACCTGATATTACTATGTCTTCAACACTAATCTTCTTTTTACAGCATTTTTTTGGTAGCAATATTATATCAATAACAATATTGTATCCAAGATCATATTATAGCCATAACAATATTTCACTTTCTGCAATATTTATCATATTATAGCCACAGCAATATTTCTCTTTCTGCAATATTTATTCATGACAATACTACACCCACTGCAATATTGTGTGCATAGCAATACTATAGCGACGGCAGCAGTAACATTTCCCGCGCGGAGAAAGCATTTCTCCGCGCACCTACGCTTCCCAGCAAAGATTTCTGCCTCCTGACCCTCCCAATTTCCCCTCACTCGACGGACGACAGCACGAAATTGGCCCACCCATTACCACGGTGGGCCCGTGCAATTGGCCCACCCATCATCACGATGGGCCCTCGCAATTGGCCCACCCATCGCCCATCAGCACGGTGGGCCCGTGCAATTGGCCCACCCATCGCCCATCACCACGGTAGGCCCGTGCAATTGGCCCACCCATCACCCCGGTGGGTCCGTGCAATCGGCCCACCCATCACCCCGGTGGGCCCGTGCAATTGGCCCACCCATTACCCTCGTGTGTCATGCGTCGATAAATCTGCGCCTCGTTTGCAACTGATCAAGCGAGGGAGACGCCCTCAGTCTGTTTCCTGAGTAATGAACTCCTGCTGCAGCAAATATTCGACGGCACCCAAATTAAATGCATAAACTTAACATAATGAACGAGCCTCGGCCCAGAAGCCGGGAGGACCTGAGATGAGCTTTTCAGCTAGGCGCAAGGGGCGCCCGGAACGGCATAGTGGCACCAAGCTTAGATTTTGCGGAGTTCTGTGAGAAGAGTTTTCGAAATTGATGCAGAGTTGGTGACGCCTATACGCAGTGGACTGAAAAATGGCACTTCTAGTGGAGAGTGTTTTCAGAGTTGATCTGATTTGTTGAGAACAGATGTGGGTGGTGAACCTTTATTAATTCCAACACGTTTCAACGTTGGGTTTTTTAATGCCTTTCAACTACTGGTGTGGTGAGGGATATGAGGAATGTGAGGTTTAAACTTTTTTTTCCAAGGGAAGTACACCGCAGTCACGTGAAAATACCCACCTGAGCGAGGCTCGAACCCTGGTCCTTTCGGCGGTGAAGCCATCACGCTAACCACTACACCATGGAACCCACACGTGAAGTATAGGTGTAGGGTATTAGAAGACCAGCTCTGAAAGCATTTTTTCATCATGTCAGGCAACTAAAATGTCCAATCAGTATTGATTGGATGTTTTACAGACCTCATACGAGTTTAAATACTGGTTTTAATCATCAACAAAGGCTTGTCATTGATATCCAACGCTTAAATGATAGTCACATAGTTGAGATAAGTAAAAAACGTGTTCCTTCACCCAGTGTTTTTTTTAATTCGGTTGCTACGCAGCCTAGTTTGAAACACCAAAATCCGCGTTACAGACGAATTTTTTTTCGCCGGTAGCTAAACATAGAGTAATACTGTACATAAAATACAACTACAATAGGTAATAAATATCCAATTGTTGCTGCAAAATTTCAAGGAGACAAAATAGATCGCTCGCGTTGAACAGACAGATTCCATTGGAGCCTTCAGCGCCGACCAGGGTTGTTCTTCCTTTGCGAATGAATAACATTTCTGGCGAACATG
Source organism: Orchestia grillus (assembly GCA_014899125.1). NCBI lineage: Eukaryota > Metazoa > Arthropoda > Malacostraca > Amphipoda > Talitridae > Orchestia > Orchestia grillus. Next base: position 17,157 of record VOMN01006586.1, on the reverse strand, counting down.
TGCCGAGCACGAAGGAGTTTTGCTCGGATACAGAATTGGGCTGCATCGCCAGCCTCCCTGTTATGAAGAAATCCCTCAAGACCAGACAAAAACAATAGATTTTTGCGCAAGGCAACTGTTGCTTTCAGTGAAGACCGGCGCAGCATCAGTTCCGATATTGGCGGTCGGTCGGGAATGCGAAGTGGAACAGGTGCAGCATGGGCCATCCATGCTAAAGGAAACTGCTCCTGATTTCAGATATGATTTGGTGCTGCCTTAGCATGCACCTCACGACATCACTGGGAAAAGATCTCCGTGTCGGAGAATGTAGGTAATTTGTACAGGATGACGCGCGAGTGAGTTTTAAGATGAGATAAAGAACGCTTTTTCGTTTATATGATGCATTTAAAGAGTGAAGTAATTCGATGAGGTGACTTTGCAACTCACGGGCAAAATTTTCTTGAATGGAAATTTCAAGTTTGTCGACTTTTAAAAGCTCCGGCTATGAAAAATGGCATATTGAGTATACGTTGGAGTTCATTTTCGAACTTCATTGTGAGATCAAAATTCACCCGACCATCGACTTGTTCCTTATCCCAACACAGGAAATAAGTCCTACTATGCATCTGAAGACAACACCTGCCGCTGGCAGAGGCCTGTACATCAATATTATAATAGTGGTATCTTAATTGTAACAGTGCCACGACTTGAAAAAGTTGAATAGACTCACTTGATGCTTTCAGTTCTGTACCTCACAAATATATATTTATATATGGTTGAAGTAAATCAGTTAAACTGATATAAGCCCGTCCGACACGAATAAAATGATATCTTACCATCTGATTTTGTTGAAAGGAATATAACTATTGATAGTGTCCACCAAATAAATACGAGTATAGGCAAGAAAATAATAGTTGCCTAAATATTTCTAAACTATATAAGTTAAAGCATCCCTATGTTGACAACAGTCATTTTGACTCCTAAAATTCTTAGGAGATTCTTCGAGTAGCCACCATCTTTTCATCATATGACAACGAGCCACTTTTCAAAGCGACGTTAGCTAAAGTTTCGAGAGGAATAATCTCATCTACTGAGGAAGTATTACTGTATTTTATCGAAATGTTGAGCTACCTACTGATTATTAATACGTATACATGCTTACATTTCCCGAAGTGGGAGATGCATTTTTTCTTTTTAGTGGCCCATACGCATTAATAAATCCGAATACTTAACACTTTAATCACCGATATTTTTTTCCTTCAAATGCAGGTTTTGCATAGGCATCCCGTAACACATATTTCGTAAGTCAGCAGAAATATGAGAGGAAATCCCAAGAACTTAGGTCGGAGGCTATGTGTGAAAAGAATTTGAGATGAATTGTTGCAATTTAATCTACATGGGAAAATTTCTTGTTCTTTAGTTTAACATTGAACATCTACGACCTTAAAACACGGCACTTATTAAAACCTTTAGAACTAATGAAGTAAAGTCACAGGGTTAACTGTATCTTAATTGTGAGAATCTAAATACTGGAAACCCAAACGGTGAGAACGAATATTTCAGAAAGACGAAGAATGGTACGGTAGCTGAATTTCACTGTCTAGAATGGTTACCAGGATATTGTCACTTGTTTTGCATGGATCTGAAGCCATAATTTGTATTCCACGTGGAAATGCACCTAAATTTGATTTACCCTCACGCGCGTACTGCACCTCGAGAGCTTCCGCTGCACTTGACGCTGTGCCAATGCGTGGAATTCGAGTGTAAAATCCGACGTAAACTGTCTTTAAGGACATTCTCTAAGTGTGTTTAATCGGTTTATGAATTGCTACTTTTCAGTTTGAAGGTAAATACTGAATTATATTCCAAACTGAATCGTTGTTTTTTAATGTGATCATGTGTATGTTATATCAAAGGGACATCTCAAGAACTCGTGCGTTTTTTTCGAAATACGTTATTCTGGGGAAGAGAAATATTTTGTACTCGGTGGGAAAACATTCCAGTTTAGCGCGAACATCAAGCAATGAATACTTTTTCAATATGATTATTAACGCTTCACTCTGCAAGGTAACCACTCAGCCAACTCCATTCGTTAGTCAACGCAATCTGAGGCGCGTGAAAAAACTTTTTTTCTGATAAATGTTTGGAGGTTGGCGAGGTGAAAGGTTTTGGCAGACCCGTTTATTGACCGAAGCTCAACTGGCCAAATAAAAGTCCGGAAACCTAAGCCATTGTTTCAAAATTAAAAACTCGCCATCACTTTGCGAGACTTTTTAAGCAGTGAAAAACTCGCGCTCATTTCCGAAGTAATCTGTAAGTCTTAATTTGGCGCGGGAGAGAGAGGCCCTCGTACGTTGTGTTCCAACAACGCGTTTCATTAGGGAACGCGCTGAAAGGCCCAAATTTAACACGCTGCCATCCTCGGCTTTTAAATTTTACTAGCCGATATTTCTCGTCTCTGAATCGCATGAAATTGGATTAAGAAATTAACTTTAAGGCCTTTAGAGAGGATAAGTAACGCCTAGTAATTAGACAGGCCTGACGCACGGCTGTCGAAGGAATACGAGTTCTCTATTTAATCACCGAATGTTTAAAGAAAGTTCACTAATTTCGTGCTTTAGAGACCCGGTAGCTCTGCGATGTATATTTTTTCTGCTTACAGGGAGCAACTGGATCTGCATCATGAAAATATATCTGAGACGGAGTTCCACGGAGAATTGTAGGATCTTCTGGCTGTTTTCACGAACCTGAAGGATGACCTCGTAATCTCCCTAACGATCTTGTTGAAGCATGTTATGAGGAAGACTTAGTTAGCTGCTCACATGATGACAATACTATAGAAATTTTTTAAAGAAATTTAGGTTAATGCTGAGAAACTGATGTCAACATGAAGAGAAGTCCAAAATATTTCGAGAAATCTGGGCCATTTTCAAACTGGACACGACCATTCATGTTTATTTGATAGCCTCTCTATGTTCAAGCTTCTTTTCAACTATAATTCACCCATTTTATTCATTACTTGGTAGTCATTGATGAAAAACTATGGCTAAAGAGAGTAGAATACTGGACATTCATAGGTGCAGATGAAAGCGGGGGGAAATTTAATTTCTGTATTCATAGGTTGTAAAAATAAACTTTTTTATTTCTGGGTCTTTAAATTAAAAATTATTTGTATCAGAATCTGGGGAGGAGGAAAGACAGAACGGCCAAATCTTACAAATATGGAAATAAGTTAGGTAAGGAATGCATGTCAGGTATAGTCCAATTTAAAAAATCCGCTTCGGCATATGAGACGACTGGAAAATAACGCATACGAAACGCAAATAAACCTCAAGGGGCCGGTTTAGGTTGGCAGTTAATACATCACCACTCAAAAACGCACGCGTCGCGGGAATTTTTCGTCCCATTAGTCGTGAGATTTGGTCAAAATGGTCTGGTGTGACGTACGGAAATTCACATTCACGCAGATCGCCAATTCGTCTTATAAATGTGAAGTTATCAGACGGCTATCACCAGGGTTATACGGCAGGTACTCTCCACATGAGAATTATTGCACAAAATTTTAGAGTCTTCAGCAGTGTTGTCCTTTTAGGACTTGAAATTGTGTGTACCACGTAAAGCAGCTCTGGTACGATAGACTGTTTTTATTCTTCTAGCTATTCTGATGCTTCAGACCAATCTAATGCTAGTTTCTAGTCTGGTGTTATAAGCTATTCCGATGCATCAAACAATCATGATACAACAAAGTTATTTTGGTATTCCAGGCTACTCCGATGATTTAAGTAAATTTGGTAAAGAATATATTCTAATATTTCAAGTTATTCTAATTTTATGAGCTACCTTAGTGCTGCAATCGGCTTCTGATCCTTCAAGTTATTCTGATTCTTCGAGTTTTTCTGATGATAAAAGTTACAGTATCATGGAACTTCGAGCTATTCGTACACGCATGACATTCAATATTTTTTAAATCCATTTACAAACACTTGGTAGTTATGTTCTGATACTTGTAACCATGCGTGGCAGCTCTACAATGAGTCATCATATAAAAATTTTAGTCCTTTGATAACTCAGATCGAATTTCCATTCATTTCTTCAAAATTGTTTGATGCCAGTTGTAATTTTGAGGACTTCCTCCATGATTTTTGAAGAATATTTGAAAAATGAATTAACTATACTTCACCTCAGCGGCAATCCTTGTTCTTAATCAATTTTGTCCCCCGTGGTGACATTTCTAGAATAAATGTTTTTTTCTCATATGTTACTAAAATTTCCCAAAAATTCCCTTTTGAATAATATTTTTAGTTACTAAGCCACAGTTTAATTCTCTAACATTTCTCTTCAAATTACATTTTTCTCTATGAGCTATTGTTCAACTTTGGAAAAATTATCCTTAACTCTAAAAAACCCTGACCCTATTAAAACAAAAAAATCCTTCAATTGACAATACTAATTAAAATCAGTTAATTACTTAATTACCAGAAATGATTTTAAAGTATTATTTGTACATGCTTAACTAGAGCTCACTTCGGTGACAGGACCTACAAAACAGCATTGGATTTATGACGTATAACACTTGGCTCGCTCAAGAAATTTCTGATCCTAAAAATCTTCAAAACGTAAAGATTTTATTCAATGAATAGAAAATTATCGCAGTCTAGGAACATGGAATACTTTCATCAGCTGAACTTGCTAAAAAAATTAATGGGTGCATAACATTCTTTGGATCTCGATTTATTCTTGACCCCCGTATCCCCACCCTAAATACTGGACTAATTTGAGCCATTTCTATTCTAAGGCTTATGTTAATCGTATCCTGAAGTGTTAGGCAGCTTTCTAAAGTACGCGCTATTGAAACAAACAACGCTTGAAAAAATACTCGGAATACTAAAAGCATCACTTGAGGGACTGGTCTAATTCCTCGCCTGAAATGTGGAGCAGCTACTCGATATTTCGCAGCAGACTTCAATCGGCCGCGGGCCTGAATATTGCATTCAGATTGGGCTTGGCTTCAGAGTGGAGGATTTTAGGCCACGCTATAGGCGTCCATCGGCGATGGTCAGTCCGGCAGGAAGCGCGTCACAGCTTTAGTGCCGAGTTCAGATGTACAGGGTGCGTGAGGTATCTGAGGACACTTATATTTTTGAAAGTTTAACAAACCCGATAATAATGAATGTATTTTTTATTTCAGAAGATTCCATGGCAGATACTGCTATTACAAATGAAATGAAAAGGCACGCTGTAAGCAGGTGAACCGTTTAATGCGTGCTACTTTTTTAATAATGTGTAAAGTGTTCTCAGATATCGTAACCTCCCTGTGCAATACTGACTTCCTAAGGTAAAATATACTTTGGTTCATTTTGGAATGGATAAAGACGTGTATTCTAATGAGTAATGTGCAAGACGCACGTCCAAAGACGCAATTATTGCAAATGTCAATGAAGAATTCTTTGAAAAATATTCTTAAATTGACATTCTGTTAACTCGAATCAGTACAGATTATTTTGGCTTGTGCTGAATATCTCCCAGTATGCCCTGACTATCTAGTACCGTTTGAATAGAATAAGAAATCGTACTATGTTAGTGTCACCTGAATGGTATTTGGAGCTGGTTTTGTTGCATTTTTGTGCCCAAGCATTAGCGCAAAATGTACGATAGTTGACTATGCACACCGTCTTAACATTGTATATTATACATCAGATTCCTTGAATTGCGACTTTCGCCGCAATTTCACGGATTCGAAAGTAACGTTTTTTTTCGCAGGTGGAGAATTGCTCCTTTGATTGACGTATCAAAATAACGAGTTCATGGTCAGCTTTTGTTTCGAAGCCAGGTATTCCTGTTCAAACTCTGGACGATTATATAGTGTAGTTTACTCACGTGTGAATTATGAGGTGGTTAAACGCAACATCATGTCGTGTATAGCAAACTGTATGACAATGGTGAATTATGGGTAAATTGTAAATTATACGGTGGAATGGTAAATTGTGGGCTAAAGGCCGATTTAATAATTAAGATAAATTATATTGCCTCTTAAACTGGTCAATTATACTGCAATGAATTGTACGAAAAAATTACGGGGTAAATTCTATATTTTGTGATAAATTGTACGTTTGTAAACGAGACAACGGACAACATGGAATAAATTAAAATTATAAAACGATCTTTGAAACCAAGGCCATCTTACGAACACTCATTATTTTGGTTCGCCAACACAGAGATGTCAACTTTATGATGACACAGTGTACAAGGGGCATCTCATAAGTAAGTCGTCCCATTAGAACGCAAGATATTGATGGAACAGACAGCGGGTGCAGGTGCTGGCAGAGTAAATCGAAGTAAATGACAGCTTCCCTTGGAATTATTCGCTCATACCTGAACGCATAATTGAACGACTCATTAAATATGTTTTTTGTGTCTCTCCTCACACAGATTTGGAAGCGAAAATCAGCGCAATTGACGTGAAATGAACTTTGTCGACGTTGTTAAAATTCTTCTATAGGTCGTGTTTTTTCTGAATTTTTATTTTATTTTTTTAGAGTGAACATTAACAATCCGTGGAGTGAATTTTCATTGTAGTTTTTGCCAGTTTTCTTCATATTTTCGCTGCTATTTCTTTCGTCAAACAGTTTTGATTCCCTGCCTCAGTCATATAAAATAATTCGCTTGTTAACGAAGCTATTTTTTTCCTATCTGACTGAACGGAACAGAAAATTCGAATTACCACGCATCGTCTCGTTATTTCTAAGTAAAATTAGTGAATCATAACACCCATTTTTTTAACTCGACCGTTCATGTCCTGTTGTAATTTTTCCCTCCTGTGTCTCGTCGTGGAAAAATTGGGAATGAATGCTCCTGCATAAGTAGAATTTCCTAAAACTTGGTGTTCATACCTCATTATATGTATATGCCTCCTGCTCGGTGCGTCGGAACTGTTACTACGAACTGCAGCAAAAATTACGATGGTCTGACGGTAAAATATTCTCTTGCTATTACATACTGGCGTGTCAGTGGGAGCTGAAGCCATTTATCGCGCCTGTTAGCGTCCAACGGCTCGATTATTTTTAAGGTAGAGCCGGAATTGAATGAGGTTCCTGCTGTTTGCGCCTGAATACACAGCTGTTCTTAACAAGCAGACGAAATTTATTGTCGTTTCATTCAAGGGCTGATAACGTAAGTAATTTTAACGGAGAGCTAATATTATGGTCTTTCAAGTGTTCCATAACTTCAGTAATTTTAACAAAAAACTGAAGTGAAATAAAATCCTTCGTGTGTCTGGTAATTGATTAAAGAGCCTGAATTGTCATCTACCTTTCCAATATTTGACTACTTAAGGACTTGTAGCGAAGAGCTAAAATTACCGGAAATCTTTCGTTCGAGTGTTTAACGTCGTAACTACCTTCCACATGAACCAAAGTATGAATCAAGCTTTCCAGTTTAACCTCTGGTGCCTGAACTGAATTCAGCAAAATAGTCGACCTTAAATTATTAAGCAAAATAGTCAACCTTAAATTATTAAGGGAAATAGTCGACCTTAAATTATTTAGCAATACAGTCAACCTTAAATTATATAGCAAAATAGTCGAATTTAAATTATTTAGCAAAAGAGTTCACCTTCAATTATTAAGCGAAATAATCGACCTTGAATTATTTAGCAAAATAGTTGACCTTAAGTTATTTAGCAAAGAAGTCGATCTCAAATTATTTAGCAAAGAAGTCGATCTTAAATGATTTTGCAAAGCAGTCGCCCTTAAATAATCTCTTACGCCGGATGTAGCGCACAACTCACCTTCTTTGGCGAAAATTAAATAAGAGTCTCCATTTTCGAGACATTTCGGCCGAGGACGGCGAACACAAGTTGCTCTCATCACATTTTGGATGTGCCTATTCTTCCTGCAGAGCCTCGGCAGAAAATGCTTTTGAAGCCACCAACTTGGCCCATTTGTTAAGAGTTATTACTGCTCAGCAGGTGAGAAATAACTCAAAGGGGAAGGAAAAGAGGCGTTTAACGCATAAATTTTGTCATAACTTTTCTTGTGAGAAGTTAAATTAAAGAAGCGGAAGATATTCTCATTTGGATGATTCATGCTCTGTACAAGATTATTCATGAAAGGAAAGCATGGAGCCCGCCTTTAACTCCACTACAGGTCTTACGTTTCCAGCGACGTATTTCCTTCTGAAGAATATGAAAATATCTCTTCTCACACAGGATATGAACCGTATCGTCAACAGTACGGAAATTTTAAATTGATCAGAATGGTTCGCAAAATTGCAGTGGGGATCAGAAGGTATTTTTTATTTAAGAACGCCTCTGATATTTTCTTTTACCGACTTTGAAGAGTAAAAAAAAATTCCTCAACTAGCATTGGATTTAAAAAGACTTATTTGATATCAGATCTATTTGCCGTGGTTCATGTACGTGATCGATGCGCGCTTCCCTACGGCCTCACGTGCCGTGCGATACGTGAAATTATTCTGGCGAAGACACTTCACTCAACTTAGTTGGTATTCATCTTGTCATTCTTGATGGATGCGCTGAAATTGATCTTTATGGGAGTACCTTCCTCTTCGTGAGATCCCGCTTTAATTCCAATGAACATTAAATGACACAAAGTTCGACGTAAAACTAATTTCTCCACTTTTTAAAGAAACGTTTTGTTGACATTTTCGAAACGTCCAGTGACAGTGACTACAGTGTCGATATACGAAGAATACCTGTTTTCGCCCGCTTTCGGAAATATCTGCATCACGCTGAAATAAAATAATTTTTCTTTATATATGTAGCAATTGAACTCTTTGAACACGAAGTGTGGAGTAGCTTGGACACAGAAAGTCCATTGTTTTCGATCTTTTTTGCAATTAATTTCATTTTCTGAAAGGTAAAGGCATTCGAAGCAATTTTTTCGAATTTAACTTACAGTTTAACTACCCTGCTTCATGTGCGTAATGTTGTTCGAAGTGCCGCGTATTTCACTCATATTTTCAAGCGTATTTCACTCACATAACGAAAAGCAATATCATGGGCTGAGAGGAAGGTGCTGGCTATGAATTGTTCTATTAAACAATAAGGCTATGTCACGATAGAATGCATACATCAATTTGATTCTTGGTGCCACAGAATTTCTTTCTTTAAGAAATTCTTACTAACTTTGCAGTTCAGTTCAGCATCGCACGTACATATTACGGCTAGAACCAAGCGTGCAAGTTGATGTATTGCATTCCTGATTCAATATTGAAAACACATGCGTGATTCACTTAATATACACACTTCGATATGCATAAGGTGAATGTCCGCTCTTTATGACGCATTCAAATTCTGCACGTTTTTCTGGCTTACCAGTAATTCAGAGCACTTTAAAATACAGGCAAAGCTTCTCAGAACAAGCCAAGTTTGCATCAAGCGTAATTATACAGGACATGCTTCCAGTTCAAATTTACAGTTACCTGGAAAGCACGCAAGGTTCACGCGTGTCTCACGCAGGCATAGACGTAACCTTGGATATCGACATTGGTTAAATCACGCACATGTTATTGCGAGTTGTATCATTTCTTATGTTGCCTTTGAGACACGTACGTATTTCTTAGCTCATACCTGTGGAATTTCATCGTGTAAGTTCAGGTCATTTCATAGCTCAAACACATCTTATGTGGTCGTGATTCGCGCACATGTCATATCGTCCCTCACATGTCATCATGACCCGATAAGGTCATAGCTGTATGCAATTCCTTCGCGTGTCAAAGATTCTAAAGGCTCACGAATAACCTGAGCCTGCCAACCACATTAACGTGGATATCATGCAGGCAAAGCCATCGCATGACGAGATGCTAAGGGCTTTGCCATTAACCTAGATCTCAATGCCACATTAATTAATGTGGCATTAATGTATGCATGTGGCTTTCATGCATACATACCCACCGCATGTCGAGGTACGCGTCGTTTTACCATCGTTGACGGAGAACATCATCCCACATGAATGTTGGTATCATACATACATACCCATCGCATGACGAGTGGCCGTCGTTTTCCCATCGTTGACTGAGAACATCATACCACATGAATGTGGGTATCATGCATACATACCCACCGCAGGTCGAGGTGCATGGTGCCTTTAAGTTTTGATGTCTCCCGGACATGATTAGCTGCGTGCTGATCTCTCAAGTTTCGGTGTCGTGTCTACGTGACACTCCCAGTAAGATCGGCTTAATTGGAGTCCTGAGATACCTTAATAAGGAGAATCATTTCACGGTACTGGCTAGGAAGCATGCAATCCCGTGGGCTCGTTGGGGATTAGAAGCCATTTGGGGAAGACTGGTGACCCGGTGGAACGAGTAAGAATTCAGCTTATGGAAAAAGATGACGCTCTAGATTTTCAAACTGTCTCCAAGGTTATGAGGATTGTGCTTCACATTTTGTAGCTGCTAGTTTCAGAAGTCAGTAGGAAGAGATTGGTGACCCCAGGTGGAAAAGTAAGAATTCACCTGATGGAAATGAAGTTGAGGCTTCAACACTTTCGAACTGTCTTCAATGCTATACGAGTTGCGTGCTTCACAATTTTTCGTTCCTCGTTAAGGTTCAAACGACAGGGAAAACATGAGGTAATTCGTATTTTGTTGTACACTTTCATTTGTTACTTTTTTCCTCGATTCGTGGCAAACTTAAAACTAATTTTTATTATTATTATGTTGTGGCAGGACGTAACTTAAAAGTAGCAGCCTGCCTCTCGGCTTCAGGGATGCACAGATTTTTGCATCGAATATGAGCCTGGTAAAAAACTTAGAGAAGACATCTCAGCGGTTGAGGTGCAGGGACCAGAAGGAGCCGGAGACCTCGTAAAACAAACAGAATAAGAAAGACACCCCGGAGGTGCATGTTTCAAGTTCTCATGTGACCAGGGAATGTTGGAGTGGTTCGTGCGTTCGCTAGGACTTGGGCCGCGTTTATTACAGGAAAGTGTAACAGTGCAGGCTATGGTTGCGTGAGTCGGTGGGTGACGTTGATTGTGCTCTTAAGATTTAATTGAGTTGATTTTATCACGGTCTGAGTATGAGGCTGAGATTGAATGAGGCTGGGAGGAAGCGATCAATACCTGTTGTGTGCACCTGAAGTTATTGGTCTATGTGGCTCGGTGGACAGCTTTTCAGGTTATGAAATTTTACTAAAATTGTATTCACTCCAGATGGGAGGTGCGGGGTCACCCGGTCGCTTACTCTGAAATATTTACATTGAAATTAAGAAACGGTATGACTGAAGTTTCATTCCAATTTTTCCTAGGTTTGCATCTAAATTTTAAATGTTTTGCAGCTGAAAGTGAACCGGGGTCTAAAAGAAATTTTTTATTCGTTCAATGTCCTTCTGTTTTGCAGAGTATAACAAATTCAGAATGTTCCAATGTTTTTGTTTAAATCTGTTCTATCGTCCGTAAGGTATCAATCACCGGTGAGTTTACCTTGGTTTTTCTATCTGATAATGCATTTGTTTTTCTGTGATATTTTTGATGTGTAGGTGGGAACCTCTTTCGCTGGGCACTTGTTTGCACAATAGCGTTTTGGTTTCTTATGTCACGCACAACTTTCGCTAAAAAATATTACGTTCAAATGTTGCAGTAGTTTGAGCAGCTTCTACATAAAACCTAATTTTGGTTAGCCCAGGGATGAACTGTGAAAAAATATTAGCTAAATGCAAAATTCCGCACTTGGTAGGGTATTAGGATTGGTTAGGGAGCTCATTGGTGTTTATAAATCAAGTATGACGCAATGGCTATGTTCCAAAAATTTATCTTGTACAGGGCTTATCTCGTTGCGTTTTACTTGTTGGAAGGCCTTACTAGAGTCTGGTCCTGGTCCTTATTTGAAAATAAAATCCAATAACTACAAATTACATGACCAACAGAAGCAATGTGTGAAAATTATCATCAAAACATTCGTTGAGACATTTCTGCACGCAATAGCTATGTTGAGATAAAGTGATTTATTGAGGCTTCAATTTTGGTACAACTGTTGAAGAAATGTTTTATGAAAGCGAAAAAAAGAACCTAGTTGAGTGCACATAAATCAGTTTCACCTTGAACAAATTGGACCCAACGAGTTTTTCCGAGGTTTATTTCCACGTCAGTTGAACTTGAAATATTTTTCCTCTGGAAAGGTCCGAGCAAAGATGACCTTTCTTGAGCACACCTGGGACGGCAATTTGTGCTCCCAGAATGACGGGCTTGACTTTTTTCTAAAGCTGATCCAGTGAGACCTTTTTCACGCGAGTAAGTTTACCACTGTTAAATTAGCTGTATAGTAACAAGCCCCAGACCACCGCGTCCATGCCTTCTCCTGCTCTCCCTTCACTCGCGCCAAACTTTGAGAATAACTCAAGCCTAAGAAAAATGGCGCTCTTGAAGAAGTGCTCCACCCGAGTGTGGAGAGCTCTAAGAAGAGCTTAGCTCGGAGTGGAGGACGGTTTCATGATAATGGAAATGTGTTCGATAATTAATTCTCTACATAGCTGAAGAATGTTAGCACAAGGCTTTTCATGCTTCATGCGTGTAGAACTACGACGTTTTTTCGTAATTTGCAATCATAATTCATTTTGCTTACTCAGATACATTTTTCCCAGAATAATATTGCATACATATTACTTTTAGGATCTACGCGTATTTTGGAGACGCCTTAGATGATGTTCGTCAGCGCTTGAAACGTAAACTCAAGATGCAAACTTAAGACGCAAACTTAGAACGCAAACTCAAAACGTAAACTTAGAACTCAAACTTAGAACGCAAACTTAGGACGCAAACTTAGAACGCAAACTTAGGACGCAAACNGCCAACTTGAGATGCCAACTTGAGATGCCAACTTGAGATGCCAACTTGAGATGCCAACTTGAGATGCCAACTTGAAATGCCAACTTGAGATGCCAACTTGAGACGCAACTAGCGACAAAAAGGGAACCTTCAAATACGTGATGATGTCATTTGAAGCTACAAATGTTCTTCGTAGTTCTATCGGAAATGTTTTTGGTAGCGTGAACATCTAATTTGGAGACGTGGATGACCTTTTTCATTCAATGCTAAGTGAGACTTAGGAGATATAAAAGTCATGAAGACGTCTTGTTCAATATGCAAGTGTGATGATTTACAACATGTGTGATGCTGTACAACATGTGTGATGCTGTACAACATGTGTGATGCTGTACAAAATGTGTGATACAGTACAACATGTGTGATGCTGTACAACGTGGGAATTTTTGCAATCTAATGCCACGTTCATATTTCGTGTAAGAAAATAAAAAATTTCTAATCATGTTTTATAGTTATGGTAGTGTTGTACGAACGGTAGATCGTAAGTGTTGATGAAATGCAGCCGAATAAAAAGCTCTTTTTATGTATTTTGTATTTATATGGTTCTGCCTACATCTACAGCGAAAATGAGGAATTTTAACTCAGGTATTAAAATTTCTCCAGTCACCTAGGCGCAGGGTGAACTAAATCTCCTCCAAAATGTATTCCTTCTCATTTTTGCGCACTCCTCATTCCTTTGCGATGCCTCAGTAGTCGTTTCATCGGGGGTGTTCTCGTTCAAATTCCCATTTCGGGGCAACGACGCCGTTTACGTTCGTGATTTTAAATAGAACAGAAAATCGAGCCTTCGTCGAAACCACGGGAAGCTCTTTAGTGGAAAAAAATAAATGAAGCCTGTCAACTGAGAAAATATAATTCTGTACATAAGTACCCAAGAATCAATGTAATTCTGCACATGCGTACCCAAAAATCAGAAAGAAACCTCATTCGTGAGTAAGTTCACGGAGATTGCACCCGACGCTGGAGGAAACCAGCCCAAGCCTCGCTTTGTGGCTTTTAGTCATGACTTCGGACCTCAGCGGTCGTTCCTTCACGCGCCGTTTTCATAAAACAACTCGAGCGTAATGAACGGCTGACAAAAATTACAAGTCCAGCGTGATTTACTGCTTCTTAGCATGACTTGGCGTGCGGGAATTCGAAATAACTTTGCAGGATAACGATACGCGCGGTACTCTGAGATTGCCGTATTTCTTCATCACGCACTCTGAGAAGTTTGTGTTTGCATGAATGAATTCGTTAGTTTTAATGATTTACATTCGTTTCTTTCAGATGATGAGTATTGAAATTTTAAAAAATGTATTATTTTTTGCAAATCTTCTCGATTTTACAAATGCAGTAAGAAGCAATCCAAACACGGACCAGTATCACTCATTCTGCCGTTTTCAGCCATCTTTTTACAAAATTCATTCCGCAGAAAATCTATTTTTATTCTAATTAAAATTTTTCAAATTACTACGTGCAGTTAGAGGTTTTCTAGGTCATCTCATCCAATTTTAACTTCATTCCTGTTTTTGATCTGTAAATTTTTCGTAATGTTAGCGATATTTTAGATTTTGAATCTTACGGATAGGTTTTGAAGACATCTGTATTGTGTTTTTCCCTGTCCGTGCCTCACTCTCTTATATGACTTGCACGTGCGGCCATGCTACTACAAATTATGTATGTTTTGTGGTGATGTTTGTATCACCCCACCAGATGAAATTTTGTGATGAAAATTTCCCAGCAATTACATAGTATGACATTATTTTTTACAGAATGACTTTCGTGAAGATTGTTTCCATGCGAAGTTCTTGGGCCATCTCCACCTCTCGGGTGCACGCGACAGCGCTGCCAAGGGTAAGTACCTTGAGTTGTATTTTTATTTCGTCTAACGCTGTCTCTTTGTTAAATATCGGCAAAGCTAATTTCGTAGAGTTCCAGCAATGAAGTAGCACGGTCGTTACCCTTTAGAACATTACTGCCGAGATCTGCAAGCGGCCACTAGCCAAGTTCTCGCACGTAGAAATAATCTGCGCAAAACTGCCGTGATACTTCAGAGCGTAACGGTCGCTGCTAAGAACTACCTAGAGCCTACCGCGCTATTGAACTAATTTTTAAAGGGGGCTGTTATTTCATGTAACTAAATTTCCTATTCTGCACAAACTAAAGCATCATTTCAATTAACCTGGTCGGTCCTTGCCAGCAATCTAGCTTGCCATTCCGTGCAATCTATCCCATTAATTCATCTAACCTAACCATTTTTTTCCCGTGCAAAGTAATTTCAAGTAATTTAGTCTGTCACTTCACCAAATCTAGTGAGTGATTTTTCAAAATTAGTTACATAATCCAATTTAATGTTTCCTTCGACCTAGTATGCCTTTTCTCACAACCTAGTCCGATGAACTGCGTCCTAGTGTACTGTTTTAAAATAGTGAAATAGTGAACCTATTTATATACGTCTGTAGAGCAAGGTTCACCATGGTCAATTTGTACAGAAAAACACAGAAGAATTTCTTCACTCTTTTGCAACGAACGATTTTACCCTGCAGCTCAAAAATATGTTATGCTCCAAAGAAAATCTCACATGGATTTTTAGTTTGTGGCCCTCGCGCAGTAAATCCAGCGGAAACAGCACCAACGCAAAGAGGATTTCCAGGAGTAAATGGAATAAAGATCTGAAAAAGAATGCGAACGCATATTCAACTGAAATTTTCGTCCGTTTTACTCGCTCATGCCCTGTCGTTACTGATTGAAGTTCATCTATGAATGGGCATCTTTTATCATACAGGAAATTGCATGGAAGAATCTTTAGGTTAATTTAAACCGAGCAAATGAGAAAACGCGATAGGCTCATCAATGGAGCATTCCTGATGGTGTCGCAGAAAGTGTTCTACACTATAATCGATCCTAAAGTATTTGTTAATTAACGTTTTTTAACTCTCATGAAAATTAGTAACGAATGAAAAATACAACGAGATTGTTCATTAGAAAAATCGCCTCATTATACGAGATTTTTAAGCAGAAATTAAAATGAACATTTCAGCTATGCTAGTTCTTTGCGACACATTTTAGTTGGCAGTTTTGAGACACAGTTTGCAGCTCGTATTTGCTTGTGACATATTTTTTTGCGGCCCAGTTTCAGTTAATACAACATAAAACACAACATGGAGGTTTTCAACATCAATGAAATAAATGAGCTCTAATCATTTGTCAAACGGTATATGGGATATACAGACGAAAGTTAGGTTGTCTAGCGGGCGAAGAAAATACTGTAAATTTGTTCTGCTGAAAGGCGAACGTGGGAGTGGTGAACAAAAATTTAAATGCAACACGAAACAAAATTCCTATGAACAATTCCCTGGTCGAGAGCTTCAACTATTTTCGATTTGTCGTTCGTTTTTCGTTTTTTTCCGCAGCTCCATATTTTGGCTGGAATTTTCCGGTATATTGGCGTGAATTTTCATAGAATATATCCTAATATAAGATCATTTACGTAAATACAGGGACATTGTTGCGAGTTTATTGAAAACTTTTCAGGGACGAATCGACCACTAAATAATTACTGAAAGATACGTGCGGCTCCGAGTTATGGTATGAGCATTCATAGCTGAGGCATACCCGTGTTAGGCTTTGGTTAGAGTCTTCCGATGCACAAAGAGGTAAAATTAAAGGCAGTCTTGAACGAATTTGTTTGCGTCCAAGCATTCGCTAGTATTGACACAGATTTTGACGTTGTATGTCTGTGTGTGTGCATATGTGTGTGGGGTGTGGGTGTGTATGTGAGTGGGTGTGCGTGTGTGTGGTGCAGGTGTGTATGTGTATGCGAGTGGGTGTGCGTGTGTGTTGTGTAGGTGTGTATGTCTATGTGTGTGGGTGTGCTCAGTCAAAGCATAATTATGGCAGACACGAAGATAATGCAAAATTATTCCGACACTAATGCCCACGTTTGAGTGGAAATCGACATTCAGGTGCTTCTGACATGCCGGTGAGCATAGATGGCTCTTTGTGTGGAATGTTTGGAGATAATTATAAACGTTTCACAGTCTACGTTCGATTCTCTGAAGCTTAAAAAACGATCATACAATACATTGCAGTGAAAGAAAAACGAAAGAAGTTAGTTGAACATCAGGAGTCGAAGGCGTTATTGATGACGGAAGTACAAAATTTCAATGTTATGTTTCTGTATTCATAATCAGACTTTTGCTCAAATATAAGATATTAATATTACCGTTTTAATCTCTCCATTTAACATCGTAGGTGCGATGTCTCCCTATACTTTTTCATTGACGAATTGTAAGTCTTTTGACGGTAGCTCCCCTTAACACGTTGACTCCAATTCTCCACACAGGTAAAATTA
>VOMN01006560.1:0-27837 GCA_014899125.1 Orchestia grillus | reverse complement strand
CGCTGGGCGTCAGGCTAGACTCGAAATTGGCTAGATACTTTGTTATAGGCCCGAGAACGATAATGTGCTGGAAGATAGAACTTGCTCGAACTTCGAACTGGGACAGTTATCTTAATCTCTATTAAAATACTGCAATAACCCACCTAGAGCAGCTCGTTTGACTCGGTCAAACTGAGTTGCTGTATGGCGAGTTCTGCGAGTCCTCAAATGCGGGAAAGTTGGGGAATAAAATTCTTAGTTAAATCAGTTCAATAATAGGCGGATTAATTGAGTCTAAATCTTCCAGTAGGTTCAGGTCTCAGTGCGACGCTCATTACTGCGAGTTACTGTTATCTTGATCACGTTTATTTGGATCAGGCTCGCCCGGCTTTTAGAGTTGCCGTAACTAAATTTATTTGGGAAATAAGTACAGTGTATTTCATTTTTCCCTCGGAGTATCGTTAGATTTCTGCGCGACCTGACTGCCAGGCCAAATGTTACCGGTTAAAAAACGTAGAAAACCGGCTTGAGCACAAAGCAGAGTACAAGTGAAGCACGTCACTTGTTATCCACAGCGAAGAATATTATATATTATACACCTCGCATTAAGAGTGGCAGTAGTCTGACCGTACGTCACACTGCTTGTTCGAAATGCGAGGACATCTGCTCAGCTTCGAGGTGGTGGATCCCAATCCGGAGTAGCGACCCAAAAATAGAAATTGACGTTGTCGGCTTGAATAAGGAAAGTCTTGAGTGATGTGTAGAAAAATGCGTTTCTCAAATATGAGCTTTTCACATGGCCGTTTCGATGACAGTGATATAATACGTGTAGGAGTAGTGGGCCCTGAAATACTTCAACCGAAGAAGCATGCAGTGTTCGTTGTATGATATTTTCTAACAAGTTAAGGTCTCAGAGCAAGACTTGGGTCACAATTGAAGAGTGGAATACCGAAGTAATTTTAATTGTAATTTTAACAGGTTTGGGTTAGTTTCCAAATTTACGATTCTAGTTTTTTCGTGCTATATAGTGTCCGATAAAAGTTTCACATAAACAGTAATCTACTAGTAAATTCCTTTAATTAGAAAGTAATATTCTTCCTATTTTATTTATGAAGTAAATCTTAAAGTTAAATTATAGAGTCTGTGAATACCCAGTTTCGCTGGATTTCATCCGGTTATTACTGATATATTCGTCTTAGGCTTTTTACATTTATTTGATTGAATGATATTTGGAGTGAATTCAGCAGTACACATCTTGGATAATTGTGTCTGTTTACGTGCGCCTCAGATATTGGATCGAGTTTCGAAGAACTAGAGAGCGTGGTGGTTGCTGGTGCAGTTGGACGTGATGGGAAGATAGCCTTACTTCTCTTTGATCCCCATCGTTAATTTGTCGCAGTTGTACCTTTGTGTACTTCTCGCAAGTAGTACTGGAGCTGACATTTTATGTAGTATGCTGCTCGCAATAGTACTGGAGCTGACATTTTGTGTAGTGTGCTGCTCGCAATAGTACTGGAGCCGACTTTTTATGTAGTGTGTTGCTCGCAATAGTATTGGAGCTGACATTTTATGTAGTGTGCTGCTCGTAATAGTACTGGAGCTCGCATTCTGTGGAGTGTGCTGCTCGCAAGTAATACAGTAGAAGTTCGATGGACCAAAACTTTTTTTCCTCTACGTTTTTTCCTGGAGAAAAGTAAATTACAGCGACTTGCCTGCATGCTCAAAATATCCTTTATTCATCTTATCAAAAACGACAAACTGCTGTCAGTATGTCTTTGTTGCAATAATTATTTACATAAAATATGAATTACATTAAACTATGAATATTTCAATTTTTCAGATTCCACTGTGGGTGACGTTCATTCTGTGCTTGTTTTGGGCCTTGGAATGGGGTATCCTAATAGGCACGGGTGTGAACATCTGCATCCTTCTGTACCTGCAAGCCACGCCTTCTGTGGTCGTCACTGTCAGGGAGGTGAGAGTGACCGCACTCGTGTGTGCAAGACGCACCTTTTAGGTCTTCACTGTACGGAGGCTCATAGAATTGTTCCCATGGTTGCAGGCTGCGATTTTAGTTCTCGTCATTGTTAAAGGGGTGAAGGAGCATTACAGTGCATCAATTTCAGTCATCATTAAAGGGGTGAAGGAGCATTACAGTACATCAATTTCAGTCATCATTAAAGGAGTAAAGGAGCATTACAGTGCATCAATTTCAGTCATCATTAAAGGAGTGAAGGAGCATTACAGTACATCAATTTCAGTCATCAATAAAGAGATGAAGGAGCATTACAGTACATCAATTTCAGTCATCATCGTTTGACTTGTGCTTGTTTTTTTTCGATGAATATCCTTAGTTTGCTGAGGAGCAATAAATCATTTGATTTCACGTTCAGCTAAATCTAGGAGAAAATTTATTCTTTTATTAAATAATGATGGAATGTTTTTCTTAGGAAAAATATCTCATATTTTTTATTTATTTGTCCCCTAAATTTTTAAATAAAAATTTACGCGTTTTATCAAGCTCACTCCAGTGGATTTAATTTTACCTCATGTGGAGATTTTCCAGATAGATTTAAATTATTTGCTAACTTGAAAGTCTTGCATACAGAATTTCCTCTAAGCTGTCGTCCAATGGGTTCCTTCCTTATCTCACTTGACGGCAGTTCATGAAAAAGGCATATTTCTTTCCCGACTGAGGGTGCTTCTTAATCGCATAAAATTTCAATCCCTGATCAAAGTAAGAAGCATAGAACATTTTTGCAGATATATATCCCAAATTGAAGTCATCACCTGTTCTCTACGAAGATAAATAGACATCTGATTCATTAGACATTTTCCATTGATGCCATTTATGCATCGTATTCCTCTTTGGGCATAGGAGAGGCAGTAGGGTTAGTTTAGTTAGGTTTGCCTACGTATGCTATATCGACTGGCATCTCCAGGAGGCACTGTTAGGTTATCTCAGCTACAGGTAGACCTTGGGGACTTGTGTCTTTCGTGCCCACTTTACTTCTTTCAATTTTGAGGCCTTCTTCGCTGATAATTCTTTATCTTTTCTTCCTCTTCCTTCTCAGCCTGCTGTTCTTATGCGCTCTGGGTCTTGTGTGGGAACACGCCTCATCCGTAGGTTTCTTGTTCTCCGAAGTCCATAATAAATGGTCCCGTTTTTTTCGGTGCGAGATGGTCTGAGTTACTAAAGCGCTACTATCCTTACTATTACTACTACTACTATCTCTTTTTATAGTCATTTCTTTTTCTTCATTCTTTTCTTACTATTTCTGTGCGTAGGGGATCTTGTGTGGGAACGCACCTTGTGCAGATTTCGTTCACTAGAGTCCATATTAAATGATTCTTTGTCTTCACTCTCTTTGGATGCTGTTTTTTGTGGATCGGGAACTTCAAACCATGACAAAAAGGATAATAATTTCTCTATCGCATCATGCATTGAAAGCTGAATTTGGTAGTTCGTAGTTTTTAAATTCTGGAAATGCGACGTGTATCAATACTTCGGATTGAAGGACGTTTGTGGTCGGTCTTGTTCACTAGTAAGAAAACGAGGAAAAATATAAGTTTAATAAAAATAAAAAGCCTATTTTTTGTTTTTACAGACTTAACTCGGGAGTATTTTAGGCAAGTAAAATACACTTGGTATTCTTGGCAAGTCCTGCAAATATTGGTGATGAGGGAAGTAAATTTCTTCGGTGCTTTTTAAAATTTGTTTTTATTTTTTGTTTGCACCATTTATTTTAATCAAAAGTATAGTCTTTTGTGTCCTGTTTTTGCCTCTCTTTTGCCTTTTGCTTATCCACGTAACTGAACACTTGTGAATGAATGTAATGTTGCTTCCCGTGTTTCTTTCATGTTTTGATAGCAATGCCACTCGTGATAGTAAACATTAGCATCACTCTTGCACAACCGTTCACCCGTGTAGGCCGGTGCCCTGTAGTGGGGGCAGCTGCACCGCAGCACCGCTTCTGTCGTGGCACGCGAGCGTTACGTCACTGCTGAATGTCGTGAATGTGGCTCACGCCTGCGTGTTGAGCTAAGAGTAATGAAGTTATGTGCCGTGAATGTGGCTCACGCCTGCGTGTTGAGCTAAGAGTAATGGAGTTTTCCGGCTGTGGGAGAGTGAATGGAATGAAACAGTCGGTCTTCTCGGTTTGCTTTCCAATCGTGGTTCATTTTGGAAAGTTAAATCAAAACAACATACCCTTCTTCCAGAGGCTTGGGGTTAAGGTGTAGTGTGTCTCTAATTGCATTGATTAGATAACCAACTTAAAATTTTTGTAAATGATTAACAAAATTGATTGTGATACCGCAGGTGTTTGTGTGAAATTGACTAATGAAACATGTGTGGTTACTTGAATTTTTCTGCATTCAGAGTTAATAAGAATGAGATGAGAATGACGAAGTTTATCGTAAGATGACTACTCTCATTTTGAGTAGCTCAGAAAAGATTTGATGAATGTTTCAGAATTTTTATTTCAGCACTTTTGTGTGAAGGTGTTTTTTGTACAGTCGTGCGCACTGTGTGTCAGTAGCTATAAGTGTTTAAGGGTAACAAAAGGTCAAGTTGATGAGACTTGAAGAGAAATTTGGTCGCGAGTATCGTGTTTAGGCTTTGCTGGCGTTGCAGTTAGGGCCGGGCGAGAGCCAAGGCGTGGTGGTGGCGCAGCCAGTGCTGGGCATGATGTTCCCCAGCGCTGAACGCATCAAGTCCAAGGTGTCCGAGTGCGGGCTGCAGCACCTGCCCCTCCTGGTCGTGCTCGACTGCTCTCACGTCGCCGTCGTCGACTACACCTCCGCACTCGTAAGTCTTCCATCCAACTTCTCACTTACATTCGTTGCATTCTCATTTATGTCATGGATTTTAGCTTATTTTGGTTTGGTCTGTTGGACTTTGCGTTGATCTTGAATCCTGAGATATTTATTGGGACCTCGGTGTTTAACGTGCTACTCATATTGAATTTCTTTCGCTAAAGATTTTCAGCATGGTGAGGCATTTGCTCAAAATCGTAGTGGTACGAATTCTCAGACATGGCTCTGACAGAGAATTTTTCCTAGATCACTAAAACCAGAATTAATAACGTTCATTTCGTTCTACACGTCAGTATGTTACTCCAGCAATCATGGCAATGAAGTATCTATTGATATTTTGAGTGGAGACGACCCGCTGAGCAGTGGTGCTGCGGACATACCTAAACCGTGGCTTTGTGGACGCGCAGGCCGTCAAGAACTTGGTGAAAGAGTTCAACACGCGCAAGCAAAAAATTGCCTTCGCAAATATGAGTAAGAAGGTGAGGGATTCGTTGGAGGTGCTGGTGCCGTCGCTGGAGGAGATCACGCTGCCAGTGGAGCAGCTGTCGCAAGTGCTCGTCCAGGACACAGCGTCAGTCGTGAGCGATAGATCGCCCGAACCTCTGCTCAGTCACTCACACGGTCAGTAATTCTCTACACTATTTTAGAAGTAGCTTCTGCTAATGTTGTGTCACTTTTTCAATTCGAATTGTTATTAATGATGAAATGAACCTCAGTTTATAATATTTCCTGGTTGCGTCTCACCATCGCTGGAAGTGTATTCTTAATTTTTTAACAAAAAAAATTCGTTAAATTGCAAGAGGTATATTTGTTTCTGTAATTAAATTTCGATGAGAGCTGTAACGTGTTAAATTTTTTGGCGTGCGTTGTAAAATTTAGTATTTGTATTAAATATTCCAGAAGACATGATCTCCCGCCTGCACAATGCTAATATCCATTCTATGCACTCTCATAGCGAGTAATCATCTATGGAAGCATTCGCTAACACAACCATTCCCAATAGTTCAGCAGAGAATGATGGTCACTCTCTCAGTGCCCGCTGAGCATTACTACCTGATAGTGCCTCGTAGTTTCGATGCTTTAGTCTTCTAAAGTGAACTTGAATAACTACGATAGGTTTGATTTGATGCTCGTGACCACCGACAGTTGAAAAACCATTGGCAAAGTGGGTCATTGAAGTATCTTTCTTTTCAATGTTGTAACGGGAACACTCGAATGTAGTTTTTCTTTTATTTAAAGGATATTGGACGATCGAATTGCATACTACATAATGTATTGAGCTGAATATTTGACATTTTTTGGAATATTCAGTGTTAACACGAAGTGCAGCATGTTTAATTTTTTATTCAATACATTATACTGTGGATATAGTTTGCATTCAGGTTCACTCACGAACCACACTCGGATTGCCGAGTGGTGAAATAACTCAAAAGCGAGCTTGATTATCGTGAATCGATGAAGGTTTTGTGTTTCAATGTCTCTTAATTATATTTGTAAGAAAACAATTACTGCAACTTCCGGCGCGAGTGGGTTTATGTAGAAGTACATCATTAGGTAGCGTGTCAGGGTACTGCTTCTCTAGGTACGAATTTTTGTGCAT
Source organism: Orchestia grillus (assembly GCA_014899125.1). Lineage (NCBI taxonomy): Eukaryota > Metazoa > Arthropoda > Malacostraca > Amphipoda > Talitridae > Orchestia > Orchestia grillus. The sequence goes on along the minus strand of VOMN01006560.1, from coordinate 21,440 downwards.
CTTGTTGATTTCTTTTTTAAGATAAGGATTTGCCTGAAGTGTGAATTGTTTCAATGGAAATAGGCTTATCTGCTTTACAGTTAAATTTTACATGTTTTTCGTTTAAAACTTGCACACTTTGGTATTTACTCTGATGCATGAAAGTCTGATTTGCTGCTCTATGCATCTTGTTTTCTCTTTCTGCTTCTGTTCTGTTGTGTGCCGCTATTTTTTCCTCTTTTATTTGTCCTTCTGTTTTACTTTCCGACATAGTCAATTTATGCTATTCTGTGTTTGATTCCATTTTTATGAATTTAAATATTAGGGACTACCAAAACTTGATAATTCAACTTTTCTACTCAGGACAGACTACTGGTTTTCTCGGAGACAGTAGAGGAGGAGGGGGGAAGGTACCAAGATAACTGCGACAGGCTTGGATATCAAGCATGGCATTTGATTTCATAGACTTTAAATTTAGTCAGTGAAAACCAGAGACATTTTTAAAATCCACCAATGTGTAAAATAAAGAGGTCGTAGGGTTTTAATCTGACTGTCTCTACTCTAAACAGCGAAAACAAATGAGCGTTGTCTAGCTATTAATCTGATGCGAAGCTGAGGTTCATAGGAAAAAGGTGGTAGAAAAGGCTAGTGGAGCTGGTATTAAAGAAACCGCTGCTTTTCCTGAGGCATTAAGTCCTTGTGGAGCGTTGAACTTGAAAGTCCACCGCAATCATTAACAAGCGAGTGCTGTAATGAGTTAAAAATATATAATTTGGTCCTTCACGTGTGCTGCAGTTTTTTAATGAACAACCCAGACATTCGACTGCATCAAAAGTGACACTTGAGAAAGAGAATGAAAGCACATGAGTGCGTGGCGACGAATGCATGCGAACTTCAGGTTTATATCCTGAGCTCCCTGTGAGCGAGCACCAAAAATTTGCACCCTCTCGAGACACCCTGTTCGCTTGCGTAGCTCGACTGATTTTCATGGACCAGATAGTAGTTCCGCGCGTTAAAGAACTCATAGCTTCCGTGTATAGAGGCGACACTCCAGAAGAAAGATATGAGAAGGGAAGAGCCAGTGAGGGATGCAGTAGGAGGAGCTTGGTTTGACTTGCGTTGTGTCTGTCCCTCGTGCAGGCTTGGCGAGCTCAGCGTCCAGCCTCAGTGATAAGAGCTGATGCAGCTCAGCTTTCAGTTCGCCCTCCCTCCTCTCGAGGCCTCTCTTGTTGCGCCTCTCTTCCTCTTCAGCACGTGCACCTTTTGCCATCCACTTACTTCAGCTTGGCTAACGGACTGAGTCTCATGTCTCTCCTCCTCTTCGCCAATCATTTCTTCCTAAGATGTTCACTCCATACTGAGCTCATGAAGCACCTCGCAGCTGTGTTTGGGTCTTCTGATGCATGTTATTTTATTGAACCTCTAGCCAACAACCATTATCTTATTTTTGTAACTCCGTTCTTGTTACTCGCTCAGGAACTGTCCTTGCGTTAGTTAGGTATAGTCGCGATGGTGGTCGGAACATTTCCTGCAAACTGAGACCGCTTGCCACTGTGAGGCTTGTTTAATTGCATAATATTTATGACTCGGCATCCCGTGCTATGAAGCCTTTTTTCACAATTAAACCAGCTGTATTTAGTGTTGATCATAATTTTCCACCATTTCAGTGAAAATTGCTCATTTCTAGTGTCCAAATTTGGTTCTCATTTTCATCCCTGTGAATCTGCTTTGAGGTTTAGAGCCCTAGATAGCAGTTTATCTATGAGTGCCATTTCTTTCCTTTTAGTGAGTCGCTCTAGGCTTAATAGCATTGTAAGTATTCAATCATTCCACACCTTTTATCATTGTAGATTTTTAATGCAAATTTTAAATTGTTTTCGAATTTACAACATTCCAGATGTTTTCACAGTAAATTCCCGCACAAAGAGGATTGTCGAATTCTTTCTGTTACTTGTCTTGGTACATTCATGGACATGCGTGTGTCGAAAACGAGTGTGATTATTATTATTATTGTTATTATTTTTATTATCATCTTTGTCATTTCTCTCATTATTTTCATCTTAGACTGGGCGTTTATACGTTCGCTGCAAAACAATATTTCTAAAAAGATCATCCAGATAAAATTAGTCAAAAAGTTCGGAAATCTTTATGCATACGTTGTTGTCGCATTCGGAAATTTTTCTTCAATGAATTAGTATGTTATGCCATTTTTACCACTGTTTCATTAGTTTATCGTGAACGCCGAAGATGGCGCGTCAGATGGTGCCCGTATGTAACTGAGGGAGCACAGTTGTGTTCAGCTGAATCTTTCCGTGGGAAGTTCAGGGGACGCCTCCTGTACGAATTTGTCCGATTATCTTGGACATGAATGACCAAACGCAACGAGAAAAGGTCACAAACATCTTGTGGTATTGTTCATGAGTCGTTCCTTGAAACTCGGCTCATTACGAGTAAGAGTATGGAATAAATTATTGCTTCTTTCCGTGCCAATTGAAGATTATTATCATTTGTTCATAAGAGCTTGTTGGTGTTGCCTGATACACGAAACATAGGCCTACGTATTATTCAAGAGTTGACTAATTGAGGATTTTTTGATTGAATATCATGCCTTCGATATAATAATTTGCTTTTGAAAAGCTTGTGTCCGCTTTAGGGATGACACCATGATCAATGTTCGGTAGTAACTATATTCACAATTAAAGTACTGCTACCGGTCCGATGTTATAATCCAGTAATCAAATATATACGGTAATTAATCATGACGCCTGTATTTTGTCGTTTAATATTTCCATGCTTCTCCCATACTCTATTTGTGAAAGTGGAAGCCTAGGTGAGGTAACGATGCGGGGCGGCCTTGGACGAGGGTTGCGTGGCCAGTATGTTTGCATATCAAAACTCGTCATAGTAACAGGACGGTTTCAACAACTATTTTAGTCCCTTTGTAAGCCTTGGCTGTGTATATATCATTTTATTTAGCTCGTAAGTTTGAAACTTTTTATTATAAACTGGTGGCATTTTATGAATTCTTATGAATTGTTGACGCAGAAGACGAGGTCTTGAAATCCAGTAGCGAGTGCTGCACTCTTCATTTTTTATTTAATTGAAAGGTCAAACTTAAATTTATACTTTTATCAGCTGATGAATTTCCGTGTAAAATGTTTCTTCCGTCTTCTTTTAAATATTTCCATATTTCTCAGTATGGGTTAAGTCCAACTTTAACTTCAGCTTTAACTTGGTTGTATTGAATCACGTACGCTTACCGTTATAGCAATGTTAATGAAACAAGATGTATGTAAAATCATGCTATTTTTAGTCATTTTTTTCTTGAAGCAAATCACTCCTTGTTACCAAGCAAGCAAATCTTGGGTGTCAGACATATTGTAAGTGTGCTTTCCACTGTCCTACCTCGAAACTTTTTTTATCTATGTTAGTTTTTGTTCTATAATTTCCCCTCTTATCTAGCTAAATTTCTTACCAAACGCTCAGCAACGCAAGACTTGTAAAGGTTTTAGTGTGGACAATTGAATGTTCTGCTGAGACCAACTACACCCCCCCCTCCATAAATATTTTTCTTTCTTCTTGAAAAAAGAATTAGTTTTCATTGTGTAGGTTGTTTGATTCGTTTGCGTTTGGCTGTGACTTTGATTGTTAAATTAAGAAAAATTTCTCAGGTTCTTCTTGCCTGCACGTTCCATTTCCGAAAGCAGTGCTAGATTGAGAGTGAAGCATTCCTTCTTTTCTGCTTGATGCGTGCTGTTAATTTTTTAGTGTTGCATGACGTGGTACACAAAAGATATAAAATAATTCCATGTGCAAATCCATTGAAATTTGTACAGAAATATTAAAGGTCATTTGTCAAGCTACATTGAGCTTAATGGAGCTGAGGAGGCTCTCTTTCTCTGGAGGAAATAGGATGATCTCACCGCGTCATCGGCTTCCCTTTATTCTTTAAACCTTCAAGGCTGTGGCCGAAAGTTTGTGTGCTCTGCAAAAATCGGCCTTACGAGGTAACTGAGAGGCTGAACGTTTCCCTGGCTCTCTGAGTATTACTTTACGAGCTGATACAAGAGATATATTGTATATTCCTGTAAGCATGTTTTACCTGTCGTATAAAACGGGCTTAGTAGAACTAGCATTCGTGAGAGGGACTTCCCGCTACCCGCGACTGAATCAGCAACGTCTGTTGCGAGAGTCTCTTGTGGTTTATATTAATGTCAACTTAGGTTTTGATTTTTCCTAAAAACTTGAATTGCTTTCATGTATTAAAAGTGATTACAGTGCTTCTCCTATCGGCGGTGCGACTATTAATATTGAAACTTTTCAATTTTGCGGTTATTTATTTCATTAGAGTAATAAATTTTTACCCTGTTTCTCTCTCAAAGCTGCTTTAGTTCTGGAAAAACGGGTTGAACTTTTGATTAGAAAACTTAGAGGAAAATGATTATGGTAATAATATTTATTACTTATACATTTCTTTGCACGAGGAAATTTTTTCTTGCTTTAGGCTCTTCCACATGTGAAACCTGGTGTCACGTTTTTAATTACGCACGTGTTTTTCTTTGAAATTTCTACGTTTTGAAAAATTCTTGCAATTCAGTTTTTCAATCCTTGTTAGTACACTCGTGTGTTGTTGGTTCTGTTACTGCCTGTTCTCCTCTCGCGTTTTTTTAATCGCTCCTGAAATGGCGATTACCGTTACCATTATTATCCAGTTACCAGTATAATAATATAATAAATTCACGAGATTACACTCCGTATTTTTTTATTCCTAATTTTTTTAGTGTTTTGAACCATCATCAATAATTGGTTAGCTTTTCTACCTCTTCTAAAGCCTGAAACCTATTTGAATGAGCTCATGGAAAACGAATAGCTGTACTAAAGTATTATTACAGCCCAACTTCCTGAGAATATGGACTACAGAGCTACGTTTTTTGTCTGTTGGGATCTCTGCTTTGCTGTTTCTCTTGTTTCTTGCTTTATTTCGATGATGAACTCACACTCACTTTACACCAGCCCACCACTTGCTCATGCAATAAAGTTTCGTCCTCTACGCGAGGTCCACCAACTTCAGTTTCTGTTTGAAATGAGAGTAGTTTTATTGCCTGCACTGCTTACTTCACAAGGCGCACGGGATTATCGCTTTCTATTGCCGCTTTGGCGCACAGCCTTGCGAGTGTCGCCTCTCTTGCCGCTCTCGGGCGCCACCGCACCGCATGTTAACTCCTAGGGCTTAACGACCACGTTTTCGCTTTCAAAAGAAGTAAGGTAAGTTGATAGTATTATAAATTTTTGTTTTAACACTTTTTCCTGATATATGCTAAAAATTTCAATTGTTTCAATCAGTTTTTACAAGCGAATAACTCATTTTCTACCATTTATTTGATTTTTAATCGGTAATATTATGGACTGGGGTTCTATTTCACTCGTTAGTAGCACTTCAAATCCTTCGTCATATGCAATTCGTATTAACGCGTTTGCTTCAGTGTTATTTAGACTTAAATTTGTTACCTGTCTTTCATACGCGACACCCCTTATGGCATTCTTGTCAAAAGTTGTTGGTATTATTGTATTCGGTCTATTTCGCCAATATGGTGCTGCTCCATCTTCCTGGATATGCATCGAAATGGAGTGTCCTCGTCACTTCATTCTAAAGAGTTGAGCTCCTTGGTGCAACCCTGCTACTTTGTTTTTTTTGTAGGTTTTATTTTGTAGTTCAATGTAACTTGCCTTTCCTTCTCCTCTTCCCCTCTCCTGGAGGTGTCTGAAATCTAGTAAGCCACCTCCTAGCAAGTGTTCTCGTTACTGTATATTTCGATTTATTTTTGTACCGCTCAAAAAAATGGTTCATTTTAAATAAAATTGGAGTTATGTTCATTTGATATTGTGAGCGATTGATTCAACTCAAACATGATCACCCGAGGCATGTGTACTGTGAAATCGGTATTTCTTAGTATTTATCCACGCATAATTCAGCGGCGCAGTAAAGTTTTATGTGTAATGTTACAAATCTGACTCACAGAAGAGCGCGCAGTCCCCGCTGCGGACACTCCAGCTGCTGGAGGTGGCACCGCTGCTGCGGTAGGAGGAGCGGTCAATGCTGACGGCGAACAGGATCGCCCCGCCGAAGAAGTCCCTCTAATGGCTGACAGTGCCTCAAACAGGCCCACCATCGTCAGAGCTAAGGACAAGTAACCCCTGAAATCAACTCTGTAAGGTACAGTGATGTTCTCACTTGCGCTGATGAAAGTATTTCTTGAGTTCTGGCGGCGCCCAACGGCGGTGGACTCAGAGCAATCAACGGTTGATCGTCGATGCGTACACAAAATTAATACGGAAGGCTTTTTTTGGATTGAGTTCGATGAAATAATGGCTAAGAGTTAACATTGTAAAACCAGTCGTGAAAAGGACACCGAATACAAGTAGTTCAAAAACTGTAAAAATTGCTCAAGTGTTGTGAAATTTTATTAATAAAAGAATCAGGAAGTGGACAAACTATCGCTTGATATTGATATCTACAGAATAACTAGCTTTAAATGCTTTGAAGCCGACTTTGGGAGGACGATGAAAGACTGTGTCTATCGTACGAAAAGAGTGGACGGAAGATGTTGCTAGTCTTGACGAGTAGAAGATAGACGTGATCTTAATGCATAATAAATTCGTGTGTTGGGAGTCCTACCACTGCGCAGCTATCATTCAATGTACTAAAATAAATTGTACGCCGAAAGACGCTCAACTTGATGCAGTGGGGAACTTAGAGAAAACTTGAATATGATAGTGAGAAAATCAGAGACGGGCAGCGCAGTTGCAATGTTAACTAGAAATTTATGATATAAGATTTTTAGTCTCGGACGAGTGATGTGCAAAATGGCATAATGAGGCGGGCTTCGCGCGCCGACAACTTTACACGTCAACACTCGTTACTGTTTTGTTTACGGCACATATACACTTGCTGTGTTTTTGTTTTAAGTTAAATCATGTTCGTATTGACAGATAGCGTGCATTTATTTTAGTTTATGAGCTTTAGTTCTAAGTATCTGTTGAATCAAGGGACGGCAACATTTAGTTTTCACCGACTGACCGGAATGCGCTACTTACATCTCTTCATCAGAGGTCTCATTTGCCTAGCTAATTTGTGCAATTTTAAAATAGTTCTTTCTTATCCTTGTTGATGAAATATTTCGTTTTCCAGCCCTACTCAATTATGTGTTCTGAGTTTTACAGTAGTTTACCTACAATTTATTTACGTATTCATAATTCCAGTCACTCTAATGGTGATATAAGGTTTCAAATATTGCAATTTTGGATCTGAATTGATTTTATGAGTGACGCGTGATCTGTGGTACAAACTTAACATTTAATCTTACGACAACGTTTTATTCCTTTGTAATTATTTTTGCACGCCAACCAAAGGCTTCTAATAGCACGTTTATGCGCCTGACGCGTTCAGTACTATATACGTTGTCCTCGATTGAAACTTTTTAGTTTCTTACGTTCACTCTGGCAAAACCTATGGGATGTTTGAAAAGAATAAGGTTTCAATTATCTAATCACATTTCACAACTGCCTGCCAGACTCCTCAAAATTATTTGACCGCACGATCTGAAGAATGTTTAAACCTGCTACGTATTTGAGTGGGAATAATCTATGCATATACACATGTGTAAAATAATGCGTAATTGTCGCGTAGAAATGAAGCTTTTAGGTTTTCTAGAGAATTTTGAAATTAATTGGATTTTGTTATCTAACAAACATATATTACATCAAATTAAATTACAAAAATGGATTTTAACATACCGAATATTCAATGCCGTCCAAAATTTAGGAACAAAAAGGAAAACTAAGATATTTCGATTTTTAGTGTAGCAAATTTTCTCTAATTTTCACAGGTGATAGTCATTTTCGAACATTGCACATATTTTCAGGTTGTATGAAAATAAAGGACGTTTTGAATTATGTATTGTTTTTGAGCTGTCGTAACTAAAGGAAGAAATTATAAGTTTAACAAATTTCAGAAAAATTATAATAAATCATTTGTTATCTAGTATTTAGTATGTAGACCTTTTTTCAATAACTGCTGCATATCTTCTCGCATAGGATTTCACCAATGTTTAGCAATCTGTAACTGTAAATTTTATCCATTTTTCCTGTAATTTACGCCATAAATCTTTAACATTTGACAGATTTTGATCCATAATTTTCTGCCCTAAAATTTTCAAAAGGTTTTCTACGGGATTCATATCTGGAATTTGAACAGGCCGGTCGATTACCTTTATTTTTTGCTCACCGAGTTAGTCCAATAAAAGCTTGGCCTTATGGCAGGGTGCATTATCCTGCGTAAATACAGACATATCAATACCTTAATTTCGTGACACTTGAACAAAATGGTTTTCTAACAAGTTTTTAAGTATCCCGGCATTAACTCTGAAATTTGTTCAATCGTGTGATTATCCTTTCTTAGCTTCACCATTTCAGATTGAACTGAAGCATCCCTCCACCTGAACTCGTCGAGACACGGTTAGCGCACTGCAGCGATTATAAACAACCGTCAGATTCTTAACCTTCACATTGCTTTATCAGAAAACCGGATCAACGAAGATTAACGTGCATTTCTTGTAATTTGTTCCTTAATCTTGGACACTTGAAAACAGTAAATATTATAAAACTTCTTTGTTTATGTTTATAAAACCCGAAAATATGCAAAATGTTCGAGAATGAAGATTGTTTATCATCTGTGAAAATTTATCACCCTAACTACAGAAATATCTTAGTTTTAATTTAAGTTCCTCTATTTTGGATGCCACTCTGAAGATAATTTTGTCATGACTAAATTTTGTCAATCCTTCATTTCAGACACCCTTTAATCACTACCTTAAAGGATAATGATAATTTTCTTATTCGTGTAGTAATGCTTTTCGTCTTTAGTAAAGTTAAAAATAGTGCCAAGACCAGCAAAATATTTTTGGGTGTGTTTGGGATGCTGCTGCGTGTGAATCAACTGAGCGAAAATGGTTTGAAAAACCGTGTAGAAACTTTGGACGTCCCTAAGAGTATTTTGTTTGTTCTTCAAAAAAACGCCTAGAAATTTTTGGGCAAGCTATTACAGTACATACTCCCTTGCTCTATTTGAGAGGAACCCGCGTGCAATCTTCATTCTTTCAGCTTTGATTTTAGCGTATTGCGCGCTGCATTAGAGTCGTAACGGCTAGTCTGCAAAATGTAGCATCCTCAATGGCCATTGGGCATAACGTGGCATTATCAGTGGGCAATGTGCGGAAAGCGGCCGACATAATAGCCTGCGTAACCTAACGTGTTCACGAGGACATTGCCTTATAACGCGGGTACTTCGTAGCCATTATGTGTATTGGTGGTCGTCAAGGCGAGACGTGGCACCCACTCACTCACAAGCCGTGCGTGTCGGTCGGTGCTGATGGCTGACCTCAAGTCGCTTCGTCTTCTCATGAAGTTGGAGCTCAATACTTGTAGCCGTTATTACATTTCAATACTTGTAGCTGTAGTCACAGCTCGATACATGTAGCTGTAGTTACAGCTCGGTACGTGTAGCTGTAGTTACAGCTTGATACGTGTAGCTGTAGTTACAGCTCGATACGTGTAGCTGTGAGCAAGCTTTAATGCTTGAAGCAGAGGTCTTGGTAAAGTAATGATATTACGTTGTTCACGTTGAATTTGTTAAAGCTTGTATTATTTTCGTGACAGTTGAGTTTGTGATCGCATTGCCTCTCTACTAGTGCTATCTTCGTTCCATACTAGTTGCTATTGAAGTGTACGAACTGCCTTTGAAGCCAGATGATAACGAATTTGTGTACTTAGTCATGTGGTGAGTAATTTTGTTATAATGAAAACTTTATATGCAATATTTTTTACTTGTTGAAATGGTAAACACTTAACTCCGACTGCTCTCTTTTCCTTTTCACATCCTGAATATACGTCCCCAAATTCAATAAACTTTCAGGTTTTATCAATCGACAATGGTGGTCCATGAATTTGATTTTATAAATTTTTACAGCGCAGTATTTACTATGATTTATTTTGTAACAAAGTTTGAAGTGGAAATTGAAGTTTCGGTCTTGAGTAGGTAGCTGATGTTTCCAAGTTTGAACGTTTGGTCTCTACGGAAGTGTACTCCTCGCTTGAGGCTTTGTAAGCTTCTTCTTGATGTCAAATTTATATAATTTCAGCAAATAATACCTTCTTTGATCCTCTTAATGAATTTAATTCCATATTGAAGATTTTTGTAAATAAAGCTCACCAGACGCAGGTTCGGAGTGAAAACTGTTCACAAAGTTTGAGCTCGACAGATCCAGGGTGAATTCTTGTCGTCGACATTGCGCTGAAGGTGTATATCTAGTGCAGTCTATCGTTCGCTTGGCTTGTGAGAAACTCTTCGTGAAAGAATTTCGCCGTCCTTATCCGTTTCAATAATTGAAACATCGTAAGAATGAAAATTATCGGCCCCAGTTCACATCCAACATCCAGCGCTACTACTGAATACGGCTGTTTTCTCGGCGTCATTGGTTTGTCTATTTCTTCATTTACGCAAGTGAACCTTGCACAAAGCATGACTAGCACTCTTAAATATTTAATCTCGGTGCTATGTTTTCCTAAATTATTTTGCAACATTTGAATGGATGAAAAATGAATTCTTGACTATTCTTGGTGACCACTTCATTTCCAACAAATTTTTGAAGAGTATGTACGCCGATTTCTACCGCATATTCTTCAAGATGTCTTTAAGTCATGGATGAATTTATTAATAATAAATAGCCTTTCAATAGAAAATACTTTATCAAGTATTTTTATTCTTGCAAGATTATTAAAAAAATCATTTGCGAGAACAAACGGGTCAAGACGATACAAATTCTCGCTGCGATTTAAAGCCTGACTCTTAACTGAATTTAAGAACTCTTTAATTATTTCTCAATAACATTGATGGTTGGCATTTTTTTAAATGAATTCAATTAACGATTTGTTCGTGCATTAGCATACAGAAGATAAGAGTACCAGTGATAACGAATGATTTGAAATAATTGAGAACATTTTTAATACAAAAATTTGAAACTTGACATTTTTAATTTAAATCGTAACCATTCATTAAAATTTTTAGATTAAATGATCGATTTGAATAAATGATGCATTATTCTAAAATCAGCCTGTGATTTTTGTGGAAAACATGCGAGAAGCTGCCGACGAAATCGGTAGCAGCTACTCGGAGCATTGATCAGCTCTGAAATGAAGGCGGTATACAGGGGTTCACTATGAGTGGTGTAGAGTGGCAGTGGTTAGAGCAGCAGTGGTGTAGAGTGGCAGAGGTGTAGAGTAGCAGTGGTGTAGAGCAGCAGTGGTGTAGAGTAGCAGTGGTGTAGAGTAGCAGTGGTGTAGAGCAGCAGTGGTGTAGAGCAGCAGTGGTGTAGAGTGGCAGTGGTGTAGAGTGGCAGTGGTGTGGAGTAGCAGTGGTGTAGAGTGGCAGTGGTGTGGAGTGGCAGTGGTTAGAGCAGCAGTGGTGTAGAGTGGCAGTGGTGTAGAGTAGCAGTGGTATAGAGTAGCAGTGGTATAGAGTAGCAGTGGTGTGGATTGCTGTACATCATCGACTCTGGCGATGTCGCACCGAGAGGGTAAGGACCGTTTAGTACGGACTCTAGAAAATTGGGAATCCATGTGCCAGGAGTGTTCCTGCACTGAATCCCCTGCAAATAAAAACAGCAAGTTAAGAATAAAGAGGAAAAGAGCGTAGAAAAAGTTTGAAAATTAAATGAAGTGTAGTGGGCACGTAAGAAACACGACTTGAAGACCGATCTATTGCTGAGGTTACTTAACACGTTGACTCCGATTCTCCACACAGGTAAAATTACATGCCGACAAATATCTCTACTGTGAATTTGAAAATGAAGGATTTTTGGACTACACAAATTTGGCTACTCTATTCATTTTTTTTTCTAATCAGAACTAGCTTATTCGATTGATGAACACAAATTTGAAGAAAACTTGAAAATTTGTATTTATACATGAAAGTGCTTTGGTTACATTAGGGTAGGTTAGATGATCGCGTGTACCATATATGACCCACTTCGGAGTCAACGTGTTAACAGTGCCCCTTTGGGGTCGCGAATCCCCAGTGTATGATGATAAATCGAACAAACCTAACCCTATTTCTTACCCCCAACATACACAATGAAATCGTTCGTGTACTCGTATTATGAACCTTTCTTTCAAATGGGTGCAGTTGGGTTCTTGGTAGATTAATTCAAGACATTAATGAATGTGTTGTTGCCGTCTGACCTTCCTTCTAAGGCCATAATTCTCTTCTTCAACATTGAATACAGAATTAACCTCTTTGTTCATCTTTTCAGCAGATTTCTGTACGGTGGAGCACTGTTACGCAAAATGACAGATTTGAAGGCCTTAATTTTACTAGGTTTGATTTCATAACTCCGGTAAATTCACTGTTGAGAGACGCCTTAAACATGATTCAGGGGACATTTTCTGCTTATGTTTAAGTTGGACACATCCGTTTACTTTCTTCAATTGAAGGTGTCAATTGTAAATATGGAGAAAGTAAACAAGCTTGACCAAAGGATCTCTACAAGTATGGGGTTGTACAGCGTAAATGGATAACTTGTAACTCGAACTCCTCTGAGTGAACGCGTCAACAGAATTCTTCAATTTATTTGGCTGCTCCTATCGGAAAAAGTATAGCCGAGCAAGTCGTAGGTTGACGGAAAAGTATTGATCGCATCGGGGAATTTTTGTGAGATTCATGTAGAGGTGTTGCAAAAAATAAAAGGGCACACTAAGTTATGTAACTTATTCTGTCGACTGCTGTAAATTACAATCAGCAACCCTAGGTTCTACTATGGATTGCTCTCGACAAGAAACATAATGTCGGGGTCTCCAGTGAAATAGGATTGACGATGGGGAGACTATATTGATATGTGCTCAACTAATCTAGAGGTTAAGAAAAACATAACTGCAATTTTGAGATCATACATAGTTTTAGCAATAATTTACATTGTTACAAGAATTACGTTTAACAAACTGGAAAGGTGTATTAAATTTTTACAGGGCTGCTATGAACACAAAATGATATCTATTTAACCGAAATAAATTTAAGTACCGCAGTGAGAAAATTGAGTCAACATTCTAGAATTCGTTTCCAACTTTCCTAACAATATTTACAAGTTCATAAGCATTATGATAATGCCCTCACTCAATCCAGGTGTTTGTCTTGTGTTATGTTGGTACAAACACCAGACAGAAGTTTGTACAACGTCGCAGAACCTCAAACATACGGCACTCACGGAAGGTCGGGGTTCTTCCAGGAGGTATGCTTAGATCTATACAAGATTGTGAGTTTGAAATAATCTCGACCAGAGAAACTGCTCCATAAAACACTTTCTCGTTTCCGAGTTGACAACTGAAATGTAAAAGTACGAAGCATGCGAACAATGCAGTGAATTATGGTCGGAAGAAATACTGGGACATTGAACTGCTTAAACACAGCTGCGTAAAATTCTTCTGGAAAGACTAAAAGTTTCAAGCTATACTCAAAATAATTTACAAAATTAATTAACTCTAAGATTATGAATCGAAATCAAATTGTTAAATAGAATAGGAAGAGATTGAATAATGAACGTAATTGTAGGGGAACAATATTTCGAATTCTTTGTTAGATAAACGAAGACCACCCCCGTGAGTCATAAAAGCAAGAGTAAAAAAGGTTAAAATTTCTAATAGTCGCCCAGTGCTGCGGACTATTAGCAGGATAAGAAAACGCCCGCTACGTTAATTTAGGACGGCATATCACTCTGCCGCCGCCGTTTGATTGACAAAAGCAGAAATGCGTTCCTCCTTTTTTCCACGGCGGAAGTATTCTCCTAGAGCTCTCTCGAGAATACGCAGCTGCATAAGAACTAAAATTATGTCCACTGCCGAAGGTCATTAAGGAAAATGATGTTAGCAGATCGTCAAAAAATTGCCAGTTGATTTATCTTGAATCACGAATTCATTGCCAGTTAAAACTAATTTTGGGAATATAAAATTCTGTTTTTACGGGCGCCAAAGTAAGAGGAGGTATTCCCTGTAACTGATCCTTAACCTGTGCTCACGTAACTCGATCGTCGGTAATTTACAAACGTTTCATTTCAACGTCACGACATATGCGTCAGTTTAAGGTCTGAACGGTCATGGATAATCATCGTGCGTTCATATATCCGTGTGATTATTGCCATTCGGTTTTTGTGCCGATTCTTTGCCACCTAGCAAAAATATCGAGGTTTTTATCGGCTTCATGGCGCACTAGTACCGCGTCGTTAGGCTCACAACTGGGAAGTCAGGGTTCGACTCCCAGCTGGGGCAACCTGATTTTCACGGAACTACGGAGTGCGTCTCTTGGAAAGGAAGCTTAAACCTCACATTCTTCACATCGCTTAACGGTTAACTGTGATGAAATTTACAAAATTTCGATTGGTGACCAACTCGTCATTCTTTGTTTATCGTGAATTTTATTAGGTAAAATAGTCGATCATTTACAGAACGGAACACACCTAGTGAATAGATTCCCCGTTTTCCTACGTCCATTCTAAATGGTCCCTTCTCTTTTGGTGCGAAATAGTCTGAGTTACTGAAGCGCTGCTATCCTTACTGCTACTACTACCACTACAGAAAGGAATAATATATTGGCAATAGATTATCTCCAGATTGAACTCTTAGCGTTGTCCCCTTCATTGGAAAATAGGAGTCATCACTGGTTAAGCCTCGGACACACTGACTTCAACAAGGTATACATGTACACCGTTTAGTAAGCTACAGACCCAAACATGATGAGGCCAACAGGAATGAGATTCACATGTGGTGCAGCCCCATTCTTCTGAGGAAGCTCTTGGCCCACGTGGGGTTTAGCTTGATGGGGCCTCCGTTTTCTTCGAGCAGCGAAGCATCTTCTCGAATCAGCACCTGTTTGGCGGTTGCGATCACCAGAAACGAGGATACCTGCGAAAAAACATTTAGCGAAATTGTCAGTGAAGGTTTACAATTGCATTCATTATACAAATTAAATTTTAGTTTTTGTAAGGAAATAATGCATCACAATCTTACCTTTGAAGCTACATGTGCGTTTGTTGCAATGCAACTGATAGCACGCTCTTCTTAGGAATAAACAATAAGGTTACAATAGTACGTGACGGCCGGCCGTGTAATGATATTCATGCATTTACATCAACGTGAAAGGGAATCCAATAAAATGCAAGTTTGAAATTGCGAAGATATTCTTTTTGACAAATAAGCAATCCCATAAACGAATAAAAATAACTATGCTTTTATTTCACGATTAATTAGCTTACCTTCTCTCCCGACCTGACGAGCTCCTGGATGCAGTCCCGGACAACCGCATCATACTTCCCGAGCCTCATCGGCCGACCTCGCTGGGCAAAACCAAGCCACGTAACTTCTTCCTTGCCAGAGAGTTTCTTATTGATGTATTTGTCCTTGAGCCCTCGGACTGTGCTTTCAGGGATTTCAATGTTTAGATGCTCTTTAAAGTATTTGACGGCCGCCAGATTACCGTGCTCAGCCGCGTACTTGCCAATGGCGGCCCTCACCTCAGGACTGTAGGAGACGTAGTTGCCGCGACGTGCGATGGCTGCACGACGCATCATTCTCTGGTGCCGCTTACGGCCTTTGCTCCTTGAAGAACACCCAGGTGAAGGAGGGGGAGAATATTCTAGGTCAATGCTTTGATCAGACGGAATGCTTTCCGAGTCTGGATTACTTGATGCATTTCCTGATATTGTCGGGTGCTCTACCGGCACGAGAATGCTGATGGGGCTGCTGGCTTCAGAAATAGTTATCGAACTGCTCTCAGCAGGCAAGATGCTTTGTGTTACATGTTGAGGCCCTGTCGCGGAAGGATCAGACTCTTTCAGGAGGCACAGGGGTTCAGCGGATAAGGAAACGTTCTCGAAGGAGTGGCTTTGGGCTAGACTACTAAAGCACTGCGATAGCTGCTGTGGCTGCTGCAAACCGGTGGTGTGTTGAGCTAACTGGTGCACGGACTGGTGTTGGCTGGACACCACTGACTGAACAAGGCTTGGTGCGTGCTGAGGATGCACTACCATTCCTTGCGGCGTCGTGTGCTGCAGGGCGTCCGCTACAGACTGCGAAGATAAACTCAGAGAAGTACCCTGATCTCCCGGCCCGCTCGACACTGGTAGCTGGGTGCTATAACCTGTGATGTAGTTCTGTTGTGCGGGCTGGAAACTGTTGCCACCACTGCTC
Organism: Orchestia grillus; assembly: GCA_014899125.1. Classification (NCBI taxonomy): domain Eukaryota; kingdom Metazoa; phylum Arthropoda; class Malacostraca; order Amphipoda; family Talitridae; genus Orchestia; species Orchestia grillus. Next base: position 5,174 of record VOMN01006560.1, on the reverse strand, counting down.
GTTTGCTGCTGGTGTTGCGAGTGGAAATTTTGATTCATAATCACTGTGGATGAAGAAGGAGCCAACGGCTGGTATGGCACATGGGACATGGTTTGGTGGATGTTTCCACTAACGGGGAAGGAGTTTCCATTCAGAGGTAGATTGTTCGACGATAAATTAGGCTGGTTAGACCCAGAGTGCATATTAAGCGCGTAAGGCTGTTGGTACACAAAATTATTGCTTCCACTCACATGAACTGTAGACGCAATTGACGAGTGAACGCTTGGATTAGATATCGTGTGCACGCTTCCATCAGCGTTAATTTGCATCTGCTGTTCAATTACCGGCCCTTCCACGACGCATGCATCGGAAGCTGTCGAACTGCTCGGGCCCGCTTGGTTTGTGTTCTCCATGTAAAGTTTCCTAAATTTCCTCACAGTGCTTTCTTTCACAGGGAACTGCAATTTTTCTGAAAAATGCTGCATAGCGGCACTGATACCCAACTCATAGGCAAACTGACCGATTTCTTCTTTCATTTGTTTCGAGTAAGTTCTTTTACAAGAGCCTCCAGAAGTTGTCTTCGAGTTCTTGGCTTCCTCAGACTGATGAAGTTCCTCTAAGTTAGCCACCCTTGTTAAATAAAGCTTTTTGAACTTTCTCATCTGACCTTCTTTAAGAACGAAACCCAGTTCTTTACTGTAATACTCAGTCGCTTTCTGAAGGCCATGCAGCGCCGCATATTTGCCCATACTCTCTTGATCGCTCACAGAAAATTTCTTATATTTCTTGAAGAAATTCCTAACCGTGCTCTCGCTGAGAGGACATCCCAGCTTAGACGACCACACCTTGCAGGCCTCCTTGACGCCGTGCACCAGGGCGAAGCGTGCGATTTCTTCTCTAGTCTCCGCCGAGTACCTGTGCGAATATTTGTTGTGCGTAATAATAATGAAGTAGAATTGTGTGAAAGAGAATTTCACCCACATTTACCTTTATTAATTCCAACACGTTTCAATGTTGATTTTCAATGCCTTATAACTACTGACGCTTGAGGAGTGTGAGAATTAAGCTTCCTTATTCAAAGGAAGCACTTTGTGGTTGCGTGCAAATCAGTGCCTGAGTCGGGAGTCGAACCCTAACTTCCCAGCTGTGAGGCTATCACGTTAACCAGTGCGTCATGGAGCAAATAGTTTAATAAATTTTGGTTCTACGTTATCACTTATTAATTCTTCGATGTATCCATAAAATAATTTACGCACAAAATCACAGCCCGGAATTGGAATATTTGATCAAGAACAAACAATGTGTAAGAGCACTAGTCTTTCCAGTTCATGTAGCGAAAGATATCAAATAACCTCGCGATTTATCCCTGGATCTTTACCCTATTTTGTTAGTGTATGTCTAATTAGGTTTTGTAATTTTTTCGTTACTTGAAAAAATTTTTGCTAAACATTTTCATTGATAGCTGATAAATCGCGTGCCATTCGCCATTTTTTATTCAGGTGTTTTAAGCATCAAGGGCGTGATGTAGAGCGCACAGTAAAGGAGGTTCACTCAAAGTTAGGAACATCTCGTTTCGTACGCGCACGTGTCATCTGCGGAGAAATTGAAGCCTGAACGTGTTATTTTGTTGGTACTGATATATTTAAAATTAACTCTACCATCTACATGGATTTCAAAACCTACTTTTATAGAAATGCTGTTAGATTTAAATTTCGCGAAAAGTTCTGTGCAGTTATTGCATATATAGCGCCTAGACATGAGTATTTGCACAACTCTATTTTTGATGTATTTTTAAAATATCAAGCTCTGGTCTGGAGTGAAGAGTACGTTTAATTCAGAGAACATACAGTTACACCCAAAATTATTCATACGCTCATATTATTCTTGAATATATACTTCAATAGGTTACTTTTTTAGTAATGCTTATATATACCTCGAAGGTGTTTTGGAATAAAATGCAAAATGAGAATTTTGGAAAAAAGTCATTTGAAAGAAATGATGAATAATAGAAAATGAACGATATTCATATTTATTCATGCCCATCTCAATAACCTGCTGTAAAACACCTATCGTGTGACAAAGCAATGTTTTGTATTGTGAATTAAATTTAACAATGCTGACATTTCAAGTTATTCTGGAGTATTCTAGTTTACTCAACGTTTGCGGCTGTGAAATACCTCTTTTCAACTTCGAAGAAGCCACAGTTCAGACAGCCTGGAGAAGATAAAGGAATACAGAAGACGCAAAAAATTCTAAGGCCGGTGCAAGGGATCTTTTAGCAAGACAATGGCCCCGAACTTAACAAAATAAATGGTTGGTAAATACGAAAATAAGCGTCCTTCCGTGGCCTAGCCAATGGCCAGTCGCCTAAACTCAATCCCATGGTAAATTTGTGACAAATATTCAAAACTGCTTTGCACATGAGTCCAAAGAACCTTGCTTTGAGGATCATCTGTTTACAAAAATGGAACAAGATGCCATAAACGGAGAGTCACAAGCTAGTTTCCGGTTACAACAATCGTCTCCATGCTGTTATGGTAAATAAAGGCCACGCCACTAAATACTAAAATCTTGTTTTTAGTTTTAGCCAAATACATTTGTCCCATGCATTCTTTTTGTTTCGTTGATTTCATGGTGGTCAATCCATTTTGTTTTGTTCTGTTTAAACATTCAGGTAAATACATGTTCTCCGACATATACCCATACCTGTACTCTTTACCCTAAGCCAGAGCTCGAATTTTCAAAATACGCCAAAAATAGAGTAGTGCAAATACTTGTCCCCGGACTGTACAAGGATACAGTCAGTTTTTCGTACTAAGCTAAGTACACCCTTATCACCAAAATAATTCAGTCGGCAAAGAGTTAAAATAAAGACAAACTATCAAGGTAGGGCAAAGTTAGGCACGCCACTGACCTGGTGTACTTGCCCCTGAGGCCCCGCTCATCCTTTGTGGCCATTAGGAGGTTCTTAACGGCCGCCACTGTGCTGGCCGTGATGTTACTGCCCTCTAGCTTGCAGCCACCAGATACTTCCATCTGTCCCTCAACCTTAAACCTTGGCTCGTTCTGGAAGGCCTTCACAGGCTTGTTTTCGATGCGTGGAGCGTGAATGGAGAAGGGGCTGTCGATGGTGATGACGCGTCCCTCGACTGGCTCACTGGGGCCATGGATCACCTCAATGGTGGCTGCCCCGCCCGCCTCCGAGCCGCTCATGAGGCTGTTCATGTTGCTGTCGTTGATGTTCACTATCTGGTGAGATGATTGTAGCGAGACGTGTATGTTGCTGTTCTGCTGGTGTTGGGGCTGCTGCTGAGGGAATACATGGTGGTGATGGTGCTGTAGTCCTTGTTGCTGATGATCTTGTTGATGAGAGTTAATAGGCTCGTGAAGATGGTTGGTGTGATGCAAGACCGTTGTTATTGGCAAAGTCTGATGCTGAGCCTGGTGATTTTGCTGCAACGATGAGCCTGGCAGGTGCAGTTGGATACTAGGATGCTGGTCCAACTGCTGTTGCTGCTGTAGATGATTATGTTGCTGCAAATTGTGAGAGATCACTTGGTGCTGCAGGACGCGTTGTGGCTGCTGCTGCATATGTACCGAGGGTCTAGGTTGCTGCCTGGCACTTTGGAGTGAGTGATGGTCTTCCCTCTTCAAAGTCCCGCCAAAATTCGAACTTGAAGTTGACAACCGCTCAGGTTCGTCTGGTGGAAATTACCAATAAAAGAATGAAAACTTTTAATTATTATTCACACGTTTTCCCACAATCGAGGATGTGATTCAGTAACTGTAGCGTCTTGGTTTGAAAACAGCCTAGGCTTCTTTTTTATTCATGAAACACAGGACTGAAATTTTTTTAAATTTCATTCGGTTAGGTTTTTGTAATACTGGCTGGCAATCCTTTAAACGAATGGTAGAGTATTTTAATATATAGTAAGAGTGAGATGAAATGCATGTTTAATAGATAAAAAATGAAGGTCTGAAGATAAACCGAAGTAGAGCAAATTAGCATAATATTTTCATACTTGTGGTTGCATTGCTCGAGAACACCCTTTACAAGGTCGAGTGCTTACCTTTTAGTAGAGACACGAATCGGCCCTTTTTCTTCTTCGTCATGAGGGGCTTGCGCTCCGGCACGTAGGAAGCCTAAAATAAAATTAAAAGATATATTTTTGTAAAAGTGAAACACTGGCGCGAATGGAGCTCTGTCTTCAATTTGTCAGAACACTCAGGGCTTTAGAAATGAAAGATCGGGTACATTATTCTCTTTGATTTATGATAAACAGTCGCTACCATACCAAACTGGCAGTGACTACCTACGATTAGAAAACATTTCCAGTGCTAAACAAAATATGAAACAAGAGTAATATCCTCGAATACTACACTGCCAACTTCCAAGTCTAACTAAATGAACTCAATTAACAACCTAGCGTACAACCTCCGCGAACAGAATAGCCCGATTGTAAGGGGTAACCATGACTTGTTAAGAGTCTCACTTTCTTCATCTTGAGAAACGCATTCTTTAGCTCTAATAATAGTCAATCCGTCCTACAAGTATGCCACGGTCGTGCTATTTATACCTTCACTTTTTTAAGGCCTTACAAGAACGTGACCACATAAAGCGAACATACAAACGCACGCCCTCGTGGGCCACACAACCGCCAGTCCAAAACCCCCATTGTCTTGCAGTTAAGACACCGACAAGTGACCTACGGTAACACCACAAGCGAGAAGACGTGTGGCACTGACATCGCGCACTGACACGACACGTGTTCGCTATACATAAGGTCAAATTTAGGTAAATTTAAGAGTTTTTTATCATCTATGAAAGAATATTTTGTGGAAAACTTTACAATTTTAATCTTCCTTTCATACGTAAGACACGTGATGGGGATTCTGTATTATTAAATAACTAGTAAACCTTAACCGCCAAAAATGTCGGGACAAATGATATTAACTTCTTAAGATGTCCTCTTATTTACTGTAACTCTAATATGAAATAATATTTTCGGTATGGCTGATAAGGAGTACGTTAGCTGACAGTGTCATCATTAGTTTAGGAATACGACCTCGGGAATTTTCTTCTTTGTAATTCCTGAAGAGAGTGATACAAAGACGGACGGACAGACTGACAAAAGGACCAACCAACCAAGCAACACTGGGCTATTATTATAAAACTAGTATGTACGCCCGTTAAA
>VOMN01006558.1:0-11079 GCA_014899125.1 Orchestia grillus | reverse complement strand
CACGGCGCAACACTTGAGCAACGCTGCAGCAATACTGCAGCAACACTGCAGCAACAGTTGAGCAACGCTGCAGCAACATTGCACCAACACTTGAGAGATGCTGAAGCAACACATGAACAACACTTAAACAACACTGCGGCAACACTGCAGCAACATTGCAACAACACTTGAGCAACACTGCAGCAACATTGCAGCAACACTTGAGCAACACTTGAGCAACACTGCAGCAACACTTGAGCAGCACTGCGGTAACACTGCAGCAACATTGTAGCAACACTTCTGCAACACTGCAGCAACACTTCAGCAGCACTGCAGTAGCCCTGTGTGGTAAACTAGAAGTAATAGCATAAAACATTTGCAATGAATTTTGTCTGGAAAAACTCACACACAAGTCCGACAAGTATGAATATTTCAGGCCTAGAGCCAACACCTGAACACACGGCACCCTAACGCACCCACGCTGTTGACACTGAGGTGCATTATGAGCTGTGGGGAGCATGGGGGTCACGGCCGAGGGTAAAGGCTTTGCAAAGAAAATATTTCACCACGACTGGCTTTGTAAAGAAAAGATTTCACCACGACGACTTTGTAAAGAAAGGATGAGAGATTACTCAAGGATAGCAAAACAAAGTGGCGTGAATCAGCCTTTGTTGGAACTTGATGTTGTTTAAAAGTAGGACTTTCGAGTGACAACACTCATCTTCAGTATCTGTAAAGGTAAGCACGCGATTTGAGGTGTCAACAATAAAAACACGCTACTGGAATAGGACAAAAGAAAATAGATCTAAGCTAGAGTACTAAATGGGGCAGATGTTACAACATAATTTAAAGTGGGTTTGCCCAGGTATGTTAAAATAATATCTAGAAGCTTTAGACTAGGTTCATCACAGCTAGGAATAATCTTAAAATTATTGACAGGAATAGGATGGTCCAGCTAAGCGGAATGATTCCGTATATTACAGTGGATTCGTCACCGCTCTTCCTGTACGGGGAGACACCTCTTGTGCTCATGTGTGTTGTCAAACGACGAACCGTCTCGCTATAGTATGTAGCAGGACACTAAGTACACTTGTATTCATATACCACACTGTTACGCAACAAGTCCGGCTGCCACTGAAGGAAAAAAGAAACGAAAGAAAGGAAAATAGTTTATTCCAAACTTGGTCACATACAAAGTATATCCCTTTTGGTTTTTCAGAAAGCCGCTGGATCAACATCAGTTCCAGCGGGAGACAGCGGTCCCTAAGCCAAAGTGCTCAGCAATGACCAGCGAAGCACAAGACACCGCTCCTGAGATGCCTCGAGGGATGAGCCTTTTTTTATCGCAGCGACTGACGCTTGGACGTAATGGAAAAGACGGTCTCAGGTGTTCCAGGTAAATGGGTGTAATTATTAGTTTTGGTAACTGGTGCTATTTAAAGGCGTTCCTTTAACAACTAACTCATTCGTAAAGTTTTTTCTTGTGTATTTTTTGAACGGTATGTTTTTTGGGGTTTGGGAGGTATCGTGGTAATTCGATGTAACGATTTATTCTTGCTACCGGTCTGAGCATTTCCTGGGTATTTATTAATGTATTTCCTGAGTATTTACTTGCACTTTTCCCGTGTATTTACTTACGCATTTCCCGCGTACTTACTAGCGCATTTTCCGCGAATTTACTTACGCATTTCCTACGTATTTACTTGCGCATTTCGTGCGTATTTATTTGCACATTTCCAGAGTATTTACTCGCACATTTCCCGCGTATTTACTAGTGCATTTCCTGCGTGTTTACTTGCGCATTACCCGCGTATTTACTTGCGCATTTCCTGCGTGTTTACTTGCGCATTTCCTGCGTATTTACTCACGTATTTTCTGCGTATTTACTTGCGCATTTCCTGCGTATTTACTCACGTATTTTCTGTGTATTTACTTGTGCATTTCCCGCGTATTTACTTACGCATTTCCTGCGTATTTACTCGCGCATTTCCTTTGTTATTACTTGCGTTAGAGATTCGAAACCCCTTCGTATTTTGATCATCTTGCCCATTTCCTGCCACTCGTATACTATGTGAATCCGAATGTTCTTTACGACTCAACATTAATAGGGCCAATGTTGGGCCCCTGCAGGTGCGGGGGTGACGTTCCACCGGAATTTCACTCGCTGGTTCAGTGCACTTTTTTAATTTAATCTTTGATCTTCTGTGACGTGCTTATTACTTATCAGGGGAACAATTTCATGCATGTGGGTTTTAATTTGCCTAATCACTGCACGGATTGAAAGGAAATTTCCCCCATCACTACACCCCCATCAAGGTGGGTGATCTCGCTTATTGTTTTCGCATGTAATTTAGTTTGCCATAACTTGCTGGGTATATTCAAATTCTCATTTCAAATTTTTAATCATTGTGAATTCCATTTCTGTGTTAGCGACCGTTCGTTGTCAGTGCAGTTATTTTTGAAGCGTTGTTCCTCTGGTTGACAAAATGTTGCCATTATTTGCCTGTTGAAATAGCAAATATGGCTCACGCACCAGATCTCGCCACGCCACACCAACGCTTCAGTGTTGTGGTTACGCGTAACAAATGCGTATGCCTATGCACAGGGTGATACAGAAAAACGGGAACTTTTGAAGAGTCAAATAAAAACAGGAAAAAAGTCAACGATAAAATTTATGTCGATAGTAATTGAGCCGCCAAAACATGCCTTCAAGAGTGACTCATCCGAATTATCAGTGCCTGAAAATTGCCTTCTAGAGGCACTCATCCAAATAACCAATGCCTGAAAATAGCCTTCTAGAGGCACTCATCCAAATTACCATGCCTGAAAATTGCGTCCGGTAGATGTAGATGCGGTTTCCACTACGCAGTTCAAAAGTTCCCATTTTTCAATGTCACGCTGCATAAAGATTTAGGTATTGCGTATCACAAAATATATTTTGATATCTACGTTCAAAGTTGAAGCTCTTGAACCCTGCACTCTCCCGTATCAGTGATCGCAAGGCGCGTGAAGAGGCAGCGTCTACAGAAAAAAACTCCAGAAGTCTTCAGAATTTCTTGGAGCCGAATGTCGCACACAGATGAGAGTGGGAGACTTGAAATAAGTCAGGAAACCTCATTGAGACGAGTGTGTAAAATGAGGAAGACAGTACCTAGCCGTGACGAACTTCTGCTAGAAAAAACGAGAAGAGTGTCTGCGCGAGAATTCAATTCGAGAATTCAGAATTCAATTTGGGTGAACTCGAGGGTTTTCAAAATTCTGGGCATGGTTTGAAGGTGAAAGAGCAGATCTTCAGCGAGCGGTCTTACGGGTGAAAATTTCTGATGATGTGAGGAGGGTTAGGTGGAAGGCAAGGATGTCCGGTAAAAATGGAAGGAAGGCCAAATGAGGTGAATTGTACTCAAGTGCTACATGGAAGCCTCCTTCCATTTTCGAGCTATCATTACCAAATACGCCGCGTCCCAACAAGGAAGCGGCGCCATTCCCATTGGAAAACACAAAACGGAGTGCCCTCCGGGATCAAAATATCGACTTTTTAAGTGAGCTCGTGAACTNGATGGACGACGTCTTAAAGACAATGAAGCGCTGGTGCGCATCGTTATGGATTGCGGGAAGAAATTTCCAAGGAAACCTTAGAAAAATAATTAAATCTCTGAATGTGGGTTATGTATATGTTCTCCAACGTATATAGAGGGAATGTGAGTACGCACTACGAAGTTTTGTTGCTTTGTTAGAAGTTTTTTGTTCATCGCGACGGAAGTTTCGAAAAGGTATCTTAGTTTAGTTTCACCTCGTTTTACTGTACTTATACAAACAATTACTTATGTCGTAACATCCTCAAATCCTGACAAAATTTAAAACAAAGAATAACCATTGTCTTTTCGTTCTATGATCTTTGTTTGGTTCAGAGTTATTGAGCTTTTACAGGATGATCATGAAGTTTGGATCAAATTAATGGAATGACTTATCATGTTTTACATCACTGTATTCTAAAATCCTTCTCTTTGGGCTCCCTAGGCTGTAAAGGATCCCTTCCATGTATATTTTCACGCATTTGAGTTTCCCTTTTAATGTTTTACGTCTCATGCGCGAATAAATTAATTGATATTTCTAGTTTTGTGGAGTTTTACTATCACGTTCATGATTTAAAGCTCCCCACCCTCGGGGAATGTGACTCAAAGCGAGTGGAGAGAAGGCATCATTTAATACGGACTGTTGAGAACGGGGAATCTTTCCACAAGGTGCATTTCCACGCAGGATCCCCTGTGCATTGAAACAAGAGTTAAGAATAATAAGGAAGAAAAAACAAAGATGATAAAGCGAAGAAGATGTGAAAATCGATAGAAGCAAAGCGGGCGGCACAGAAGAACACAGTTCTGCATGCCTATCTATTACTGAGGTAATACAGTGCCTAGACATGAGTATTTGCACACCTCTATTTTTTCTGTGTTTTGAATATTTCGAGCTCTGTTTTTTGGAAAAGTCCAGGTGATTCAGAGACCATATACGTATTCACCAAAATATCAGAACAGAATACAACAAAAATGATTGACCACCAGGAAACCAACTAAGCAACAAAGTGTATGAGACAAGAGCATTTAGCTGAAATTGAAAACAAGCCTTCAGTGCAGTGACCTTTATTTGCAAAAACAGCAAGGAGACAATTATTCTAACTGGAAACTGATTTTTGACCCTCCGTTTGGGGCACCTTGTTGCTTTCTTGCACGCAAGCGATCCTCAAGTTAACGAATTCCTTTACTCATCTGTACGAAGTAGTTTTGAATGTTCATCATAAATTGTAATTCTATTTAATTGTAAATCTAGTTCTTTCAGTAGGTTTGTAGGGGTTGCCATGGACTCATTGGTCACCTCACCCATACAGCGCCTGTACAGCGGCCCATGACCCCGGTGGNTGCCCCAGCCTCTCGACACGTCCGAACTGTAGCCCCAACAGCTGAGGGTGGTACCATGGCACGTGCAATTTACCTATAAGTTAATCCTCCATTACGAAGTATAATTATTAGTATAATTTGAAGTATAATCATAAATAAGTTCACCTCCATTATTTACCTCCATTACGAAGTATAATTATTAGTATAATTCGAAGTATAATCATAAATAATTTTACCTCCATTATTTACCTCCATTACGACGTATAAATATTAGTATAATTCGAAGTAAAATCATAAATAAGTTTACCTCCATTATTTACCTCCATTACGAAGTATAATTCATAGTATAATTCGAAGTATAATCATAAATAAGTTTACCTCCATTACAAAGTATAACTATTCGCTATTGCATAACGTGTATTTCTTTGACTTTCGGCATTGTATTCACTGAACATCCATCCCAAGCACTCTGGGGAGATTGTGATTGAACAGATCGTAGATTGTTTACATTACATCTGCTTCTGGAAGTTTTCCGGAGCATTTTGAAAAGTTTTTTAATCAGGAGACTCAAAGAGGGCAAGTAAAATCAGACTCATTTAAAATTACATCAATTTTGAAAAATTCTTTTTTCCCTCATATACATAGTTTTGGTTCGGTTGTTTTTCTGGTTGGAAAAATTAAAATATTCTGTTCCATTTAAATTCTTCTGTGACTATATGTTCTCTGAACTATTGCACCTGTACTTTTTACCCCAAACCAGAGCTCAAAATTCTCAAAATGTACCAAAAATAGAATTTTACAAACACTTATGCCGCGTTGTACCACCTTATATTCCAAAAACAACTGCACAACTTGGAATTTTACTAACACCGTAAGTATGAAATAACAGTTCCGACACAGACGTGCGGCAGCTATCGGTGTAAACATGCTTTAAAAATGAAAGAAACGAGTTCGCGACGACAGCGTTAGGGCAACGAGATCAACCCCAGCCAACCGCAAGATAAAAGGAAAAACGCCACCCACGCGTCGGAACCATCACAACAATTGATGCCAACGAGGGGATGCCTCAGACTCTGATTAATTAATTAATCCTGCGTCAAGTAGGACTGGGGGCTGTAACTTAGGCAGAGCAACTTGTAGGAGCACTAAGTTCTAAGTTTACACTGACACTAAGCTCGCTGCAGCGGCTCGTCTGTTTAGCTGATGAACTTATTCTCCTGCAAGTGTAGCGAGTCCTGCAAGTGTAGCGAGTCCTGCAAGTGTAGCGAGTCCTGCAAGTGCAGCGAGTCCTGCAAGTGCAGCGAGTCCTGCAAGTGTAACGAGTCCTGCAAGTGCAGTGAGTCCTGCAGTTGTTGCGCCTCCTGTAATTGTTACTCCTGCAATTGTTATTCCTGCAATTGCTACTCCGGCAATTGCTACTCCTGCAAGTGTAGCGAGTCCTGCAGTTGTTGCGTCTCCTGCAATTGTTGCACCTCGTTGCATCACACGCAGTGCTGCCAATTTACACGGCCGACCTGCGACGCACTGCCTCTTTCACCGCAGCAGCAATATTGGTTGACTTAAATTAAACTTCATTTGGGGAATATATTACACCAAAGAGGCGTCCCTCCTACCACCATACACCCTTATCACCTCCTGTTCCCCCCTCTCCTCCTTCATCCTCTGGTCCCCCAAACACGAACACGAAACAATCCCTTTCCTCTTGCCAGCAGGGCTAAGTGACGTAGCTGCAGGGGCAGAAGACGCATATCCCCCTTGCCTCTTCCTCTCTCTCTCTCTCTCTCTCTCTCCTGCTCTCCCTCTATCTCTTATTAGACAATTCCCTGTACCCAAACGCTTGTCTCTCGCTGGCACATCTATTGTGTTCCCAGAGATAAGTTGTGAACTCTCATTGTACTGCTGTTGCTGCTGTTCTTGTTGGGATGTACAGGGTCGCTATTCGGGTGTCCGTCGGAAATAACAAAGCCATAACACGTCTGTGAGTGTGTCTATGTATGTGTGTGTGTCTCTGTGTATGCATGTGGGTTGTTTGTGAGTGGACTTGGAAACCTCAAGCAGCAGCTTGAGTTGCTTCTGCAAGCATTATGGAAGCGTTCGCTTGAAAATGAATTTCCCTCAGATCTGCTCACACTTGGTGTAATTTCTCCAGCGTGTAATGGCTTGGAGAGACATTCAACATTCAACATTCATAAGTCAACGACCCCTCGCATCATTGAAACGTTTCAGGAAGGAATTGCCAGGAAAATGGCCATGTCCCTACGACTGACAGATCACCAAAGGTTCTTTACGGAAGCACCAGGGAGTAGCAGCGCGGTAAATTTTGTCTTTCCTTGCGAAAGCCTTCGTCAAGGTGGATCGTAGAGTTTTACTAAATATTTGAGAGCTAAAACAACTATCGGAGGAGAGCTTGCCTCCGAACTAACCGTAGACCTCTCTTGCTGTAGCCGAAATGCTGTAATTGTCTCTCGTCAAAATTTCTGGTCATCATAGGGGTACCGCAAGGATCAGTGTTGGGACCATGTCTTTTCATAGTGCACATTTCGGACCTCGATGTCCCCTTGCAACATTCCCACGCATCATCATTAGGTAACGACTTGAGGCTGATCGAAGGAGTGGCAACTGTTGAGAACTGCGATAAGTGGCTAGATATCATCATCCTCGACAATATATGTTTATTCACTGGCACGCTAATATAACATGGAATTCAAAGAACGTAAATTCAAGCAAATAAATAAGAAAGATACCCACACGACGTGTTGAAACAATTGAAACAACTGAAACAATTTATTACCACAAGCGTTACACCGTTTAAAGGTATTACGCACATGGATTTCTTATACTATTACAATGCACAGTTTTACATATAGCTACTTGTAGACCAGAATGAGTTCTATGACTTCTAGGGCATCCTACAGAACCTTATGCTAAGCGTACACACCCATTAAAATATTCTAATGCACTTCTACATAGCTTACACAACAGAGAACAAATGCAAAATTTCTTGAGAGAAGAAGATATGATTTAAAATTCTGAATCCAATAATGTCTAGGCAATGGAGACTATGCATTCTGTAATGAATTTGTTCTTCTCTCATAACAAACGGAAGAAGACGAGACATTAAAGAAAAAGTTTCCTATAAAAATTTGGGTAGGGCCGTTAAAGTCAATGGTCGATTCCATGGACATATTGGTTTCACTTTCATCAGGTGTCGGCACTAAAGAGGACAGATCTGGACAATCTTCAGGACACGAGAACCCAAAACCAAAGCTCACGTCGCTCAAGGCGCTGATCCTGCCCTTGCGAAGAAGAGAAAAGTATCTTTTGATCTACACGTGGAAAATGATTGATTGAAAATGGTTTCAAAGCTTGCGAATGTGAACCTGATGTAACACACAGAGCAGCACCACCAGTCCCGCAAGGTGTGTGTTGCCTCCACGTTCAATGTCAGAGCTCCCGTCAGCATCCTAGAGCGACATGAGCAGTCGTTTTCCGTGATGGGATCCAGACCCTTCAACTGCATGCCCAACGACCTGAGAGCATTCGAAGGATCCTTGGAGACATTCGAGACAAAATTGGATGCATTTTAGCGGACTGTGCCTGATAGGCCGCTTCTACTTCACGATCACCAATCTGCATCGAGGAACAGCCTGCTTCAGCAGCGCGTTGATGTGAGAGCTCAAGCGATGTAAACGGCGGAAAGGCGGCACACCAGTGTAGCCTAGGCAGAAGGGCCTGAACCACATTGAACCACATTCAAGGTATCTTTTTCGTCTACAAGTGTCTGTCTATTGCGGGGGGAAGGGGGGGGGCATTAAAATGTATGCCGTTACTCCACGCTTCGTCAGACCGTGTTTGTACAAGCAGAACTTGCACCGCAGCTCGTGCAAGAACAACCCAAAGCACTGTTGACTAAATCAAAAGGCACATCCCAACCCCTCCTCCCCATTCCTCTCCCTTCTCTGTCCAACCCTTTTTCGACCACCCAAAAGCCATTACGGTCCCGTTTCGTAAGGATGCCGCTAGTTTCTCGGAGTGAGCTAAATGTTAATGCATGTCCGCATAAGGCTGCAGCCAGGATTCCGCAGAGAGCTAACTGCAGCCATATGGCAAAAATAAAAATCGGTCGCTTTAGGAATTCGACAGACGTTTCCAGCGAAGCCGTCGTTCTCAGAGGCCTAGAATCGTGACGAGAGATGCTGTATGTGTATCCGAGTGTCTTTGTCCCCACCATTTTTACCTTGATCCATTACTCTGGATGACAAAAATTCCAATGCAAAAAAACGTAAAATTAGCAGTCAACCAAGGTTCAAGAGGATCTTTTATCAGTTGATCCAAAATCAAAAAGGATTCACTCATCTCGATACACATGAAAATTATAAGTTAATCGGAACAAAACCTGACATTGATTAACCCTTCGAAATGTGTTGCTGACTTCGGGAACCACATCAGACTCACGTTACCAACCAGATTATTATTCGTTCACTGTGATGTCTCACAGAAGAAACACAGCATTCTACGCAAGCGCTCGAAAATGTACTCGAGACCGAAGTCAGACAAAAAGCAATATTTACGCCCAATTCTCGGATGAATGTCGGAATTATTTCCTAAGACCCGAATCTCAATTGTGTCTCAAATGAACAAGCTTCATTGTGGAGATTACTGTCCTATTCCACGAATTTTGTCCGGTTTTACATCAGCAATTCAGAGTATCTTTTCGACCCACCTATACGTAGGCATGAACAGCGGATGGGACCTCAGGGCAAGTCTACCACGCTAATCCATCGAGCTTATTTTATTCGCATTTCGTATGCATGGACGCCTCTAGAGAAACATTCACATGTGCCGCAGGGCTGAGCCAAAACAGCTCGTAAATACGGGGCCGGACGGCTCATCGCCATCCTGTGGACGTAAAGTCCGTAGACTGTTGGCAAGCCCAGGGCATTTCTGCGAAAACTCCACGGACAAATGGAACATCTTTCGGAGAATTATTTTTCCCGCTCCCTTTAATTAATGGTTGAGAACTTTTCGGGCCAAAAGGAATTTCGGTGCTCAATGAAGAATTGTTATGAAAATGAAGTGTTAATCAGTAGAGCCCCACGTGTATGAATGTGCGCTATACCTGCCGTACTTAGTGAAGCATTCATCAACAGATGCTCTTTTTATACTGAGGTGAAATTTCTCGAACGTTAGTCAATTATCTAGTTAATTATCGATCCCCTCATTCACAGAAGTCAGCGGCCCAGGCAGCATAGAGCGCCCTCGACCACTCATCACCAGAAACACGTACTTGGTGACGCTCAAGCTAGTCAAATTAACTAGCACTAGCAGAACAGGCTCGCTTAGACTAGTTGGTATGAATAATATCATTACGCAATGTCGGAAGAATACATACATGAGTAATGAATGTATAAATGAATGGATAGAAAATAAAAAAAAATCTATGAATTACTAAATAGATAACTTTACAAATGAATAGACACATAAAACATAAATGAATAAGCAAATAAATTATTAATCAATAATTAAATCTGCCGAGCGTTCTCTGCCGCGATTCACGGGACTCAGAAGCAGGGTCGCCCGGGCCAATCAATTGGCTAATTAGTTTGTAGGGAATTAATCCGAGTAATTATGATTACTACGGTTTCCCCGAACGCAGCACGCGGGACCGGTAATAATTGTTGTCTCCTGCCGTTGTTGTTGGTCAAGTGTCGCAGTTATGTTGAGGCACTTAGTCGTGCATTGTCCAATTAGCGATGTTTGTTATTTCGGTACTTTGCACAAATGGAGGATTTATTTTTATTCAGCTGCGTAGAAAGGTATCTTGAATGTTGAACGTTAAGTTAATTATTCGCTAAAATTATCGAATGCGTTTGGTGTGCGTACGTATCTGCGTATCTGCACGGCCTCTGTGCAGCGTATCTGGCCTTCCACTCACACTCCATCTCTCCTCTCCCCATCAACTCCCCCCCCTCCAAAAAAACTTTTCTCCTTATTCGTCCACAGCTTCTCTCCCCAACTACTTCTAATTTTCTGGCAGCTTTTGCCCAACTTCCTCAACTCCTCCACCACCTTAAAGCTCCCCCACGTATTCCTTTCCAGCTTTTCCACCGACTCACTCCTCCCCCAACTCCAACTCTCCCACCAACTCCTTCCCTCTCCCCTAACTGCCCTTTCTCACCTGCCTCCTTAAATAACTCTTTGAGCTCCC
>VOMN01006555.1:0-10548 GCA_014899125.1 Orchestia grillus | reverse complement strand
GAGGCCAGACGTTCCTGCAGAGCCACTTCGTGCTCTTCATGCTGGTGAGCTGGACCAGTCTGAGGCGCAAAGTGACGGCCGTCGGCAGCCCCTGCCCAGTGGCGGCGGTCAAACGCATGGTCTTCATGCTGATCAGCCGAGGCTTCTCCCCCTACTGCGCTCGGGAAGGCACTTTGCTGCCGAGGCGCAACTCTATTTCTTGGAAAGCTGATGTTGTGTTGTGGAAGCACTACCGGGCGAAGAACATCATCCGTCCGAGCTATGAAGAAATTCTTGAGTGATATTTTAAGCTTTAAACTGTCCGCGCGCTGGGGCAAAGTAAAATTACTGTCTCAAATGTGCTTGTGTCGTACGTCAGCCGGCTCGACCGAGATCCTCTGAGAAAAGCTAAGTAGTGTACTTGTACGATCGTTAACGTTTCATGCAAAGCTTCCTTTGTTAAATCTCCTTTTGTAGTCTCCATGTTTAAAAAATCCCAGGATAAATTGGTATCATCGTAGATCGTGAAATGTTGTAAGTTATCTCATACAAAAGTGCGCTCAAGATGTGAAGGCTCACGATTTACGATCGTATGAAGGCGATGTTCCAACCGCTTGTCGGCTCCCCTACAGGGGCAGAAATTTGCAAAAAGCGTTGCTATCACTTTTCAATTTACAACACTTACTATGCGTTAAAAATGTTTAAAAAACTCAAGCGCATAACTAAGTGAAAAATGAAATAAAAGTTGCGACTAGTGTTGGTGTGTCAAACTTTGTGACTTCGCTTACAGCTTTGGGTTTCCTGCGTAGAACACGAGCGATGTTACGAGCATTTTTTCTTGACACGTTGACACGCATGTGAATTGCTGAGTTGCTCTGCTGAGTCGCAGAGACTTACACATTTGTCCCAAACTCGGATCGTCAAAATTTCAGACAAGTGTGTTGATGGTGGTCCTCTATGGAGGCTTTAAGTGTGTGAAATTTCTTAGCCTTTCAGTAAGAGCTCGTTTCGTGTCGTATTCAACTTAAGCAAGATTTGATTCATGCTCATGATTCTTGGTTCCAGGTATTCGATACATGAACTTTTCAGTCAATATTAAATGTTCAGAGCCGTCGTTAACACACGCGAAGAAACGCGTTGTGGCTCAACTTCTGAAATTGTCAACACTCCCTTTAAGCCTGTCTACAGGATAAAGACTACGGATATGACTTCGGAAGAGCGTTCGAACTGCAAGATACGGTAATTTGATATTGACTCCCTCACTCAGAGCTCATGTTTTTATTTGAAAGTTCATGGCAAGTTTCTGTTCTTCGAACGAGCGGCTCACTGAAAACTCAACTCAATTCCTTGACCACTGAGGACATCCAGATTACGCGTAAGGCCATACAGCAGAGAAATTGAGAAGAAATAAATGCACAAATAAAAAGTATCGGTAGTCGAGAATCATAACACGCGCTTTTCAAAACTGCATTAAAATGGCTTAGTATATCATGATTATGCATATTTTTTAACAATGATAAGATATCGATAAGGACTGCTCAAGGTAAAAAATTTGCTTTTATCCTTGGTTTTATTGACATTATATAAAACCTGTCATTAAACGATCACCACAGTCAAAAATACATACAAACAAAGAACACAAAAATCTCTTTCCTTCTTTGTCGTTCTTTCGGCGACCAGCTCTGTACACACGATTCTCTCTTAAGAGCCCTTCACACGACCAGTCAATATCTGAAGACAGTATTGGAAGACAATCAACTATAGGCATCGAATGCTAACTTTACTTCCTATTCTGGAGTGATCAATAGCATCACAAGGCTGGAGGTCAAGGGATGTACGTCTCTTGACTTCTAACCTGACTCCAGAATAGATAGTAATGTTAGCATTCTATGCCCATATTTGAGTGTCTTCTAACACTGTTTACAGACACTGACTGATCATATGAAGAGCCCATCACGCAAGTCGACACCACCACCCCACCTTCGGCAGCACACCGCAGCGCCGCCCACCGCTCGGTGTGTCGGGCTCAGGTCGTTGCGTCATTCCGTCCCGGCCTGCCGTGGTGGTGAGAGCTAGGTCGAAGTACGGAGGCGCGAGACGTACCAGCACTGACCACCAGTAAGATTCGGGCACGGTGTTTAAATTGACGTCATAAGAACAATGGACCTCTAGCGGCGTGATGTGATACAGTGTCAAAGTATATTTGAGCGGTGTTTCAGCAGACAAAAAGTATTTCGAGCTTTTAACTCTTCCGTTTTCTAGGAAAATTGTTAGGTCAGAGCTCATTGGAGTTTGATTGCTGTTACGTGTATCTTAAAAAGCTCCTGGGCCGTGATTTTTTAATTTGTTGGTAGGCATGCTGGGACTCGCTCGACCGTTGTACAATGCATTGATGCAAGCAAAACTGTAAGTAAACGAGTGTTACTTCACGATCAACATGGCGCTCCTCTCTCGCACATATTTCTTTGAATATTTAAGCCCAATGAATTGATTTTTCAAAATTGAAGAGTCATTTTTCAACTGTTCTTAGAACTAAGTGTCTCTTTTTGGGAAGCTTCGGGGAACTCAGCTTTTCTCTGCCCACTCTCTGTGCCCAGTTTTAAAATTAATACTTTTATAACTGTGACCATTTCTAGAAGTTCTGAACACACGAGTTGCCAATGACGGTTAGCTGTGTAGTGAGACTATGGATGTTCGTCCCCAGCAAATCTACGAAAACTGACTTTAGGTTAGGCGAAGAATCCCAGTAGCGTTTTCTGGTCGCTGACGCGGTGAAAGCGGAGAAGAGTTCAGAGGTCAAATTTGCGTTGGTGACCACTAGATTATTTTTTGCAATTATCTTCCTATACTTGGATCCTGAGGCTCACCTTTTTGACCGACCGTGTCTGCAGGAGCAGCTCTTGCGTAGATACGCAGATGCCTGCAGCTCAGACGGTCGAATATTTTTGTACAGCAATGAGGAGCGACAAGCGCCTCCCATGTATTTTTAACAGGTTCCAAACCAAATACGCAGAATCTTCCCGTCGTGCTAGAGAAAACAACTCAAAGAACAATCTGCATTGATATTTTTATTGAAAATAAATATATCTAAAGGAATCCCTCAGCTAAAGTGGGCTTTTTTAAATTTCAGCCTGCTGAACGTGATTTGTAAGAACATTGTGGCTGAAGATATCACTGGAATCAACCCATTATGCCAAGGATTGACTTTCCTTTGTTGAGGAAGTATGGGATCGATTGAGTGCGCCTTAAAAAGAGATCATTTGTTGCTGTCGCAAGAACAAGAGAAGTCGAAGAAGTTGGACTTATAGTTCGTTAATACGTATTGAATCTTACAGATAAATAGTAATAAATCTGAACTTTTTCTTGTACATCATTACTCTCCCGTTGATCTATAATTATAGTTAAAACACTTCGTTTTCACAATTGTAGAAACTTTGAATAATATTTAATCCTTAAACTTAATTTAATGTTTTGTAGTTGTACCGATGACCTTCGCAAATTGTCAAGCCTGCAATGAAGTTTCGATGGGTCAAAACCTCGGCATGAGATGCGTCTGAAAAACACTCCAGGTTTCACTAAAATATCGAGGCGTTCACAAATTTTGCTTCACCGACAAATCTAAGCCCGAGAATACACAATTCACTCGTCATTAGACACGTTCCTCGGGCCATGACCACACGTACTCGTAGGCTTCCGCCCTCACTTGCGCCAACATCCCAAGAAATTTCAAGAGTAGCTGTGCATAGTATGGTCATTAGCCACAAGAACGCTTGTTTCTTGTGCCAGTAACCATAAAAGAAGCCTTAGTGGTTCCGGTAATCATAAAAAACGTTTGCGGTTTTGGTGGCCATAAGGACTGTAGTTTGTGATGCTAGTGATAACAAGAATTTTATTATGTTGAGCTGGTGACCACAAGAATTCTAGTTTGTGGTGATGGTCACCACAAAAACTCTATTGTAGTATTTGCAACCACGTGAACTTGAGAGTTTCCTCAGACAAGAAGCTCGTCCGTCGCCTTTATCCGCAGCCTCTCAGGCGCTGATAGGGAGGCGGCCCCGCACCTGAAGTCACGTAAACTCTAGGGTGTCCCGGAATATTTCTATGCACACTGGCGGCTCTTGGACGTTCCGATAACTTATCACTAGCCTAAAGGTACTTTGTATTTTATTTGAACTAAAATATAGTAGAAGAATACCGTTATTATTTCATACATCATTAAAACTGAATTTTATAGCTCGCATGAAGCCGCAATTGTTATTTCAGGTTGATAGGAAAACATCTAGCAAAAAAAAGTTATCTTCTAGAACACCGGACGCTTCGGCGGTAACGAGGCCCATGAGGCGGTGAAGGGGACGGTCCCTGCCAGCCTGGGGTGCAGCGGAGGGAGGCCTCCCAAAATAGACCAATCGCGAGAGGTCTCCCTCCTGTAATGTAGCCACTTACCGGCCAGCTCCAATTTGGTGTTTTGAAAGGTGCACTCCTTATTTGGCACAATACGTTCATTTTCACTGACTTCTTTTCTATATTTATAGCTCTTTTCAGAAAGTGACTCATTATAGGAAAAAATTAAGCTTTGCTCATATGCTTAATCTTTTATGATTTGCAATAGATTGCTTACCACGTACATTTTGAAACATACTTTGTTGAGAACAATATTATCCGAATATACACCAACTTTGAGAAAAAGAATCTGAACACGAGAGCAATGCTGGCCATTCGAGAGCTTCTCCAAGTGCTGCTCTGCCGCTACTGCCCGTCTGTCTCCTAAGTCATCCTTTCTCATGCTCAAGTAAGTGTTCTTTGTAGTCTGTTAACGTCGGATTGATTTTTAAATTTAAATTTGTTAAAGTTTGATAATAAAGCTTGATCATTGTTCATTCCGTTCCTTGAAGACTCCGCTCCTGAAGGGTTTTCTACATGAGGCGTCAAGACTTCATTTCGGTTTAATTATTAATTAATTTATTCTCCGTTGGTCTTACTTGAAATCTAAGCAGCTGGAAAATGTAATTTTCCCCTACAACGGAGTAGCCATTATATTGGCGGAAACTGCTGCTTCAAAAAAAAGGTTATAACGAAATGCGTTTGCCTACTATATAGAACTTAGTACGATAATTCATAACGCCATAGATAACCTTCAACTAGCACTGATTCAATATTTCACTGCAAGTCTCATAATGCATCAATGATAAAACAACAGAATTCAATCACTCCATGTCTGGAAGTTTTGAGAAGTGCTGGATTCATGTTTCGAAAGATTTTTAGCTCATCAGGAAAAATGTAACAATTTATTTATGAATAGCAGTAACTTTTGTCTGCAGACAAGGCGGCAAAATGTTATTATGCTTGTACAACATTTCGCTTTGTTTCATAGCGCAGTAAACAAGCTCATATACCGAACATGGTATATCGAATCATCGTAGTCACGAAAATATCCCTTGCAGTCGCGTATCCTAGATGCACACGCTAAAAAAACATGGTTGTAAATTGTAATGCGTTGCACTGCGCTCTTTGATGGATTCGATTTCTTTTGTTTGAGCGTCAGTGACAAAGCCAAAGCAAGAAAAAATGGCTGGGAGACGATCAGCAAAGAGCGCGCAGTTACGCGGAGAAGCAAGTATTGGGTAAGGGTTTTAAAAATAAAGCTCGCAATTGCGCGATAATTATTTCGTTGAAAAAAGTCGTAAAATTTTTCCAGGTTAAATGTGAAGTTACTATCAGACTCTTCAGTTTATTAGACCTCTGAAGACTCTTTTGAAGACGCGCACGAGAGGAACAAAGCACCGACAGGTGACCTCAGAGACCGTATTCGGGCACCAGCTCGAGGCGGTGTTCGGAGCCTGCGTGCGTCTTGCTGTGGGGTGACAAGGAGGCAAGTGCTTCAAGCCTCACTCAAATGATGCTGTAAACAGGTGTTCGTGACGTTATACAAGCAATAGCACCTATGAGTGCATAGTGCAGCACCGACAAAGAGATTAGATAACTGACTTTGGGGCGGGCGAATGATCTACTCAACAAGGTAATTTTTTACGGCGAATATTATCTTCAAAAAAGTTCCCTTCATCAAAATTTATTTTCCTTAAAGGTTTTTCTTTCTTACTTTTTTTTTATGCAGGACAAGGCTTATTAAGGCATATAGTGCAGGTTAGAAAACACTTTTCCTGCATGTGTCGTGCTTAGAAACGCCCGAATTAAATGAACAATTCGAACATTGTATGACACTAAATTTAGTTTAGCGTTGTGAAATTAAACCTCGTCAAATATTGGGAGTGAGATATAATTTAACTTATATGAAATAAAAGAAGGTTAAAATTAAGGTATAAACAACATAATTGAATATTTATTATTGACTCGAAACCTCGTTGAATATCAGGTGACGTGAAGCCTCGTTGAATATCAGGGGACGTGAAGCCTCGTTGAATGTCACGGGACGTGAAGCCTCGTTGAATGTCACGGGACGTGAAGCCTCGTTGNTCACGGGACGTGAAGCCTCGTTGAATGTCACGGGACGTGAAGCCTAGTTCAACATTGTGGGCTGGAAGATGTGATGGATGTAACCTCGATTGACGCCTGCAGTTCCTGCGTGTGCCTGTGTACAGTTGTCTTGTGCAGCGCTCTTGTGCAGCGGTCTTGTGCAGCGGTCTTGTGCAGCAGTCTTGTGCAGCAGTTTTGTGCAGCAGTTTTGTGCAGCGGTCTTGTGCAGTAGTCTTGTGCAGCAGTCTTGTGCAGCAGTGCTGTGCAGCGGTCTTGTGCAGCGGTTGTCCCGTCGTCTGCTTGCCTCCTACATTCGGTCTGATTGCCTAACTGTGCACCATGTAAGAAGAATTTTCTGCCTGGACATTAAATGTTATCTCCTTAATCTTCATATTACAAAACGATAGAATTTGCCCATTACTTCTATGCAACGTTGCTTTTATAATATACTTGTATAATTATTGTACGTCTTTATTTCTGGTAGTTTCTTGGGGAAGGGCATATTTGAAAATTCATTCACTTGATCACAAAACCGCAGTCCTAGCGTTAAAATATTTTTTTTCGTTTTTTTAAGTTACTCAGATCTAGGAAGTTATGATTTTAACCGAGTAAGAAAATGAAAGTTAAACTTGTTTAAGTGTAGCTTGAAATAGCTAATTTTGTCAGGGAATGGCCAGCATTTCCTCAGTCTTTTTCGAGAGTTTCACTTACTGCCAAGGAGCCCTCCACGCGATCAGTCGAAGTCTGGAGACGGTGTCGGCAGACAAAATGTGAGCATCGAATGCTTATTTTGCTCACAATTCTGGAGTCAGGTTGAAAGTCAAAGGACTTTAAAGTCCCTTGACTTCCCCTGACAGATCGTGTGGAGGGCACTTTAGGGGCTCTCCTCAGCATGTGGGGGACGCCTACTAGGCTTCGTTTTTGACAGAGAGGTTGATTGTGAATTAAGCAAAATATGTGGAAATTTGAGTACGATTGGTTTCAGCTAAAATTTCGCCAGGACAAGGATATATCCCATAACCGTCAAGTCCGAAGATCGAGAGAGAAAATACCTGCGTTCGGCTCTTGTTTTATGAGTGAATTACATATGCAGGGCGTTCGAGGTTAAGTTGTTGAAATCGTCGAGAAATTGTGCTTCAAGTTACCGTGACGTATGACGGCCACGCCATGGACATGAGGCTGCGTAGGAAGTGCAACGGTGTCTCTTATGTAACATCGTTTGCACTTCGCCGTGAGTCTCGAGCAGTGTTTCGTAATCTTTTTACCCTGGCGTAACCTTTGCGTTACTAGCAAAACAGGTTAGATACGATAATGTCTGAAGTACAATATTATATTATAAGAATATGCATGTTTAGTAATGATATGTATTTGAAATTAAATAAAATTGCAAAATGTATTAACTTATCTTAGATGTATTTGAGGAACCCTTAGCGATCTATAGCGGAACCGAAGTTGAGAAACGCTGGTCTCGCTCGATTAGGTTTGAGCTCGTCCCAAAACTTTCTCAAGTCATTGTTGGGTGAATTGCAACGCGCGAGGGTTGCCAGAACGTCTCTTGTACCGCTTCCTGGAAACCACACCTTTCAAGTCACCGTTGCATTTCGGCTTCTCATGTCTTACGGCTCTCGTGGTGTTCAAAGAGTCTGGTCCATGGCGCACTGGTGCCTTGTCAGGCTCATAGCTGGAGAGTCAGGGCTCGATTCCAGGCTGAGAAATCTAAATTTCACGGAACCACTGAGTGCTTACGTCGAAAAAATAAGCTTACACTGCGCATCATTACGCGTCAATGATAATGCGGCATTCAAAGGCCAAAGATTTACCGTTTGTCAACTGTGTTGGAATCAACAAAGTTGATTTCTTTCAGCGCTAGTTGTTTGGGCTGGATTGTTCAAATTGACGCGTGGCTGTTTACGGCACGTCGTAATTCTCCAATGCCCTTTCGGCTTTCTCTCCTCGAAGCTAAACTGTTTTCGCACCATTCCAGGCCGAGATAAAATGTTTTATAGCGCACTCGAGAAAGGTCGATAGCTATTTGAACTCTGCGAGACATAAGAAAAATAAGTTGTAAAATTGCCTTCCAAGTTCATGAGTGTTTGGCTTAAGAAACATTTCCTCAATCATAACTTTATTCAAAGTTTAACGAGTCCCAATTTACGTAAACAATACATATAAGGTGTTATGGAATGTACAATCAGGACCTCCGGCAACCTACGTACCTCAAATCAAAAAATTACTTATTGAGATCTTCTCGAAGTAAATATAGAGGGACGAAGACAAAGCCCAATTCCTGCTGCTGGCGGGAATTGGGAGAAGGAGACTCGGAGTAGACAGGAATTGGAAGAGGGAAATTTGGAGCAAACAGGAATTGGGAGAGGGATATTTTGAGTAAACATAAATTGGAAGAGGGAGACTTGAAGTAAACGGGAATTGGGAGGAGACTTGGAGTAACGAGAATTGGGAGAGGGAAAGTTGGAGTAAACAGGGATTGGGGAGGGAGATCAACAGGAATTTGGAAGCTACACGTTCCTCGTAGAAGAGCAAATACAGTCCGTGGACTGACATACATAAGACTGTGGCTAGTTTTTCGCACGATTTTGCCGCAGTCTTTTGGAAATGTTCGCAAGACTGTAGATAGCTTTTGCACTCGCTGACTGCAGTCTTGTCCCAAAGATAGTTCGGGCTTACAGTGTTGAAGTGTTGGCCGCCAACCCTGTGGCGAACTTTCCTCGGCCGGAGAGAGTAGCGCCCGCCACTGTTCTTCAGAAGGTCTTTTCTTTCTCTCGCTCTTTCTTTTTTCTTTTCCTTTCTTTTCCCCTCTTTTTCATTTTCTCTTTCTTTTCCTCTTTTTTGCTTCCTTCTTCTCTTTCTTCCACCCCTTCTTTTGTCTTTCACTCTTTCTTTTTCCCTTTATTTTTCTATTTCTTTACATCTTTCCTGTACTCTGAACTCAACCCTTGCTCCGGGCAGTTGAGGTCGACAACGATCGAGAATTACCAAGGTATGGCGTCTAAGATGTTGCTAGTAATTACTCGAAAGTGAGTCAGTTGATCGACGAGTTTTGTATGCACTTGTTTAGAGGATTTTTCTCCGAAACCTTGCACCTCAGTTGGTGTGCAAAGGAAGATGGGCGAGTGAGTGATAGCAATGACCGCGTCGACCACGTGCAGGTCAGCAATGACTGCGTCGACCACGTGCAAGTAATATAATCAGCTGCTGGGGCAGCCTGATAATCCTAAAAACGGATCGACAAGTGGCACATCAAGGTAAATTCCAACCAGTTTTACTGAGAGGCTAAAGTCACCCGGATAATTTTACGCACGCTCATTTTTCAAAGATTTCAAGTCTTAAAAAAAGACCCTAAGCACATAACTCCAGGCCCGTACTGCAGCTCTGGGTGCGCTCATTAAGTCTGAAGCAGGCACTGCTGAAGGCGGTACGTATTTGCTACGCAAACAAGACAAAGTCTTCCCAGACTTGTCCGCAAAGCAAATATTGGTTTGTGTGACTCGACTCGGCGGAGGAGAAGCTGCGTCCTAAACGCCTCTTCCGCGAAGTGAGAGGCATAGAAATAAACAATCATAATTTGCATACGGGGTGATAACAGCTCTAAGTGGTACTCTAAAGAAATTCACGGGCCGGGTAAAACATTAATGACTTTATAATGGATGGCATGGCAAAATTCATGTTTTTTTATTATTGATTCTCGGCATTTCTTGAGGGGAAGTTACTCGAAGGGGCAATCTTGCAAAACTACAGTCACAGAAGAAGAATTCAATGAGCGATGTAACTTTTTAGTCCCCAATTTATTGAAGTGCTGCTGGGTGTTGCTGAGCGTTGCTGGGTGTTGCTGTGCGTTGCTGGGTGTTGCTGTGCGTTGCTGGGTGTTGCTGAGGGTTGCTAGGTGTTGATGGGTGTTGCTGGATGTTGCTGGATGTTGCTGGGTGTTGCTGGATGTAACTCGGTGTTATTGGGTGTTATTGGGTGTTGCTGGGTGTTGCTGTGCGTTGCTGGGTGTTGTTGGGCGTTGTTGGGTGTTGCTGGGTGTTGCTAGATGTTGCTAGATGTTTCGAGATGTTTCTGTGTGTTGCTGGGTGGTGC
>VOMN01006549.1:0-16618 GCA_014899125.1 Orchestia grillus | reverse complement strand
GCAACAAGGTGGAACACCGAGACCGGGAACACCGGGACCGGCAACACCGGGACCGGGATCGTCGGCACACCGACAGCGCTGAGACCGGCAGCACCGGCCAGCGGTATCGGAGCCTGACTCAGTCCGTAGTTTTTCGCAACGCTGTTGCGGCTCCCAAGATAAAACGACTCAAAAACTAGGAAAAACTCCCGAGTTTTAGGTTCATTGAATCCATTGATGGCAGAGCCGTAGAACCGACGCACGACACAGTTACGCGGTCGCTGAGCAGCTCAGCGCAACTTCGCGTTCGTCCATTTGACGACAGCTCTGTGGTAATCCAACGCCGTTACCATTCATTAGTCGCTACGGTTTGAAAGATAGAAGGAATGAGCTATTTTCATTACGTTGGTAATTATTGCAAACAATAGAAATGAAGTTACTTATCGTGCCTGTCGGTGATGAAGCATAGATAAGCAAACGCACGCTGTAAGGCTGCTTGATGTACGTTGAAGATGCCTTCATATGATTTTTCCACCATTCTCTGATCAGAGAAAACGCACAATTACCAGCTAGGTCTATTGGATCCAATATTTTTCTGGTACTGAGTTTTTTTCATAATACCTCGATTCCATAGCACAACGAAAAAGGTCATGACAATTAGCCTAATCAAATAATACAAACACTATAAAGAAGCAAAAAAAACTGATATCAAACCTGTTCGACGAACAGAAGATTGACTCGTTAAAACAAAACTCTGAGCTGAAAAGGGTTGAATGAATGGCAACAGAACTCTATCGCTTCGTTGAAGTGGGTCTTCCTTCACCGTTAACAGCGGCAAGAAATTCTGCCATTTCTTGGTCACCAAAAGTGCAAGATGCTAAAATTGACGGTCGGAATGAGCGCCAATTGCGGCTTTCCCAGGCCTTTGTGGGGTGCGTGGCGCCAACCGGAAAATCAAGAGGCGCTTTTGTACACGAAATTTCTTGAGAAAATCTCCGACACTTCACCAATTTAGCGTCACGATACGGAACACCTTTTCAAGGCGAATGAACATTGTTCAGCCGGAAACGGGCCCGACCATAAAAGATCGCCCAGCTAAACGCAAATAAATACACATTCTAAACATTGCCCAAGGATAAAAAAAGGCATCCACACAAATACGTACATCACTCAGCTAAAATAGAGATACGCTTGCAAATATAACGAAAAAGTTCCCTTTTGTCACATAACATTTATAAGTTAGGAGTTAAAAACATGACCACGGTAAAATGAAGATAACATCCTGCGGTCTAGAAATAAAACATGTTCGAGAACAGAAATTTTCATTGGTCATTGAAATGGGCAAACAAGGTCCCACTAAGGCACAAAAATTTTAATTGAGTCAAAAACGCGTCGGAAATTGTACGCACAAAAAATATGCGTTGATTAAAATTGAAACAAAACAACGTTTCCAACGTCAGACCTCGCACGATTCTTGCTCGTGTTCTTAGGATTTTCAAAGTTTTCATCTCGAGATGAATCGGTCATTCAGACTAGGCTTACAAATAGAGATAAATCTAGTGATGGATCTGTATCACTCATTCATCTCGAGATGAAATTCAGAGCTGCAGGAGGTAATGGAGCAGAAGTTTAATTTTTTCATCGAGTCACACCAAAGCTAAATTATAAGTCAACTAACCACCATTACACTCAAAATAAGGAGTCACGTGGACGTAAAAGCGCTTGGATGCAAGTAAATTTTGTTCATGACGTCAAACTACAGCAAACACAACTTGCGAAGCGTGAATTTAAATTCATTGTATATTGTTGAAATGCATTTCTGTTAGATCATTAAGTTATCTTTACGATAGATCAACAATGGAAAAACTTGCTCGCTCATTAGCATTTTAATTCGCAGCAAGATTCCCGTTCCGCCACCTGAAAATATAAAAACCTGAACTGTGAGTAATAGAAAAAAGCGATCAACGCCATGACTATCACCACCACCATCACCACCAGCCACAGCACGGTGGTATCCTGATTCCTTCAATTAATCAGTCGAATATACACGGTCACGGTTTGATTCTAGCCGAATATTTACGGTCACGCATTAAGACAGAAGTAGTGCGCAGCACAACGCTTGCTCGTATGGTCATGCATAGAACGGCGCCATTAAATAGCTCACTCGCGGATTTATGTCTATGGATAAGTACGGTAAAACTGGGAGAAACACCGCCGGATTTATTGGCCGGAGTGACAAACTGCCTCGAGCGGCACCGAATGCAAGAGCTCAGGAACTGCATAAGAAGACGCCAAAGAAACTAACTGGGAATGCCAGTTGCAGATTCATTACCCCACTATATAATAACAGTCCATTGCTGCTCGCTTGCTTAGTTGGTTGGTCGTCTGTCTGTCCACCCGTCCGTTTTTGTGTCACGCTCTTAAGGATTTAGTGAGAAGAAAATTCCCGGGTCTGTAGTTTTACAATATGTACTCTTAAGCTAAGAATAGCGAGACTGTCAGCTAAGGCAGTCGGTATCAGCGAGACTGAAAATAACATCGTTTCATGCCAGCGTTACCGTAAATAAGAATGCATCTTAAGGATTTACTATCATTTATCCGCTAGTGCTGTACAATACTAAAACTCTGATCATCTGCCTTGCTTCTTTGAAACCGTGCACACTCTTCGGTAATAACATAAGGCTGAAATTCAGAACTCGTCTCTCAGTAATTATACGAGTTTTCCATCGTCTCATGGTTACGGTTCATTGGGATTAACGTGAATGAATTATTATGTTGGCTTTGAATACTTTTTACGAAATCACAAAGACTCATTAGAGGCTTAAGCAGTACTTTAAAATAGTGACCCAACGGGTTACGAGTGGTCTAGCAGAGTATAAAAGTTTCATTCTTAATACTGCCTCCGACACACAGCGAGAATACCACTCATAGCTCTGTTTTAGTGCTGGAGATGGAAGCGCTACACCACACATAATTTCTAATGGTGTCGAACTCGTTATATCTCAATGAGCACGCAACCTCTTCAGAAAATTGTCACTTCAAATGCTTCGATGAATCTTGAAAGGAAAAACAATAACGAAAACTCCCAAGAAGTTCGAAAAATTACTTAGATAGGTGAGGGTCTGATACATTTTTACTCTCCTTTCAGAAGCGTTTCTAAGCAATCTACATTCTGTTAGTAAAATATTATCTCAAAATGGCACCAGGAGACTACGGAAATAGTGTACGATTATAGGGTCAACATGGCACATGAGAAAACGTACGACAATGAATCATCTCCATAACTGTTATTGGTTCCTTGAATATCGTTCCGTCTGTCAACAAAGTTATAACTATTCGCTTAGTTAATCTCCTTTAAAGTTCATGCAAAATTAGAAGTCAACATGTCTTCAACACTTTTAAGACCATTAAGCTACATGCGGTGTCTTGAATAAGTAGTAATCTGAAGGAGCAATATCGCAAAAACGTGATACATGAGGATGCATTTCCAAACTTAGCTCTTCGAAGATATCTGGTCCCTCTAGCAGTGGGAGGACGAATGTTATGCAATGGAAGACGATATTTGTTTCCTTCAATTACGTGTTATTTTCAAACTCTTTTTCATTGCAAAACAAGAGAAATAAA
This sequence comes from Orchestia grillus, assembly GCA_014899125.1. Taxonomy (NCBI): domain Eukaryota; kingdom Metazoa; phylum Arthropoda; class Malacostraca; order Amphipoda; family Talitridae; genus Orchestia; species Orchestia grillus. The sequence goes on along the minus strand of VOMN01006549.1, from coordinate 13,015 downwards.
AAAAAATGTCAACGAAACTTCGTTTTTGTACTACGCTAGCCTGATTGCCATGAGTAAAATGCCACTGTAGTAATAAGGATAGAAATTGTAAGGTGTACCTCGGACTGTCGGGTGAGACACCTAAATGGGGCGAGAAATACTGAAACGGAAGACAAGAAATCGCTTGTCGTCGTCGTGCGTGCTATGCGGACGTCATCCTAAGCACTTGTGTATACCTCGATGTGTACCTGGAGAATATAAATCCCAAGTTGTCCGTTGAATATCAATAGGTTGAACGTTGTAGTGTGGCTATACACTGTTCTTTGCCCGATTTGAATATTTTAAGGTGTAACGTCGTATATATATATAGTGCGGTAGTAAAATATTCTTTGTTCTACCAGGGGCTACCAGCAGAAGACCGCACCTCGTTGCTCCGAAATTTATAAAGTCTCCTAATGAGTTCTTTTATGTTTGAGAATATATTAGCGTTTCCTCTTAATGTTACCAAAATAAACTTCGTCCATCTGGCAATATACTTGATGTATTGAATTTAATTGATTTCATTTAATTGAACGTTAACCTCAGAAGTTTTGAAACTACCTTCGTGTTTCACTAGATAACAGATTAAGCAACCATTTTCATTCCGATAAATGAGGATGATATTTACTGTAGTATCAAGAAAAAGGCAAATTTGAATGTTTATTTATCTGACAACAAAAACGAAGTTATAACATTTTTCAGTCAGTTAGAAAAAATGGAAAAATTATACATATACCCTAAGAACAAGACAAAATTGTCATTCCGTTGCAGAATTATCTTTCGATGAATGCCAATTTTTCCCAGCAAAGAGGATCGTTAATAGAGAAATACGGCTCTTAATCGATGAAACTCACATCGCACTACCGACTACCAGTAATCACGTATGTTATTATTGTACAGTAACTTGTTATTGACCACTTCATCAATACTCAACAATCGAGTCAACATGTTATTCAGATGAAGTCTTCTTTGTCATTATGAATTCCGCTTCTACAGTTATGGTTCAGATTCCATTCTTCATACTGCTGAGCTCCCGTCACAAGCTTTCTCGCATACGTCGCATCATATAAACGAAACCAACTAAAGGTCACTACCAATCAATGAGCTTGACATTGTGAAGAATATCATTATAAACCTGGTGAAAGAACTTGACTACTCAAAGCATCTTTTCTAGAATTTAACAAGCCGCATCACTTTAATGAGAACATTCTCAAAAATTTTCTGGAAAGCTCTATCATTCCATTTGTTACAACTAGCTTATTTTCAGAAAATAACAAAACGCGTCGGGAAAAACAATAAGAAACAAGCGCGTGTAGCCATAGAATGGACTTTGTCGCTGTTATTTGAAGTGTAACGACAGCAGGGGGACAACGGCGGTGACGGAGCTTCAAGGTCTTGCGTCCGCTTTTTCTTTTCGAGAAGCGAGTTAACATTCATTACAGCTTGCAGGAACAATGCATGCCTGGATATTCACGGAGCAGAACGAGATAAGAAATTAACAAGAACGTAGGGCACTTTCTAAGCCTCCTTCCAAAGTCATTTCTTACTAAATTCTTAGCGCTTTGCCTGCGAAATGAGCCGGATGTGGTACACGCGATCACCTAACATAATCATTGCACTGACATAGATGAATATCAATTTTCAAGTTTTCGTAAAATTTGTGTTTTTTACTCGAATAAGTTAGTTTAGATTAGTAGGGAAATTAATGTGATAACCGAATTTGTGCTAACAAAATCCTTCAATTTTATATTCACAACGGAGATGTTTGTAGACATAAAAATTTTCCTTAGCGAATAATTGCAGTCCAAATTTTAATCTATTACCTCACAACTTCCTAAAATTGCCTCTTAAAAAATCTCCAAAATCTAGAACGGAGAGACAAAAAACAACACCGAGAAGCCTGGTCCATGATGGGCACGTACCCCTTTCGTCAGGGAACCCGATTTAGACAAAGAGGAATTCCAAGTCCTTACGTCCTGCCCCACAGAGCTCGACAGTCTCTTCACGCCCTCGTCTTAGAGAAGCAAACACAAATAAACCGAAATGAAAACAAGAGCTTCGCACCGTGATCTGGCATTGCAGGTGCAGAATATCATGGAAACTACAATAAATATTCCAAGTCGTATTGCTTGATTGCACTAGTACTTCGAACTATTGTATATCATTTCGTACGACATGGTAAACATATACTACACAATGTTCCAATACATTCATTATATTATAAAATTAATAACGAGAACAAGTGGTGCGCCAGACGTACTTACGGAAATATCGAGCAGCAGCTGAAGGATTCCTGCTAGCAGCATTTCACCGATCTTACCTGCGCAGAACACAAGATTTCAAATCAGTACGAGAACTAAACAGTTGCGAGTTAAGGGCACACTCATGAATCGGGAAAGGACACGGCAAGAAAATTTTTAGACATTCATCGCGCAATTTTAAAGATTGAAGACTACAAATTTGTAACTATCCTTTATCTAAATTGCTTTACTTAAATAAATATACATGGCTAAGAACACTCATTAACCGACGGCACAACGTTAAAAAACCTAACATAGAACGCAACAGAAATGCACTAAAAAACAAGAACAACTCGAGCATCACTCGTAAGCGCAATAAACAAAGGAGGGATATGAAGGCTCGGGACATAAATATTTATTGACGGAGGTGCAGGATTAGCAGCATGTACATTTACGCAGGGCGCGCTTGGCACCCCACCAGAAGCGTGCGCTGTGTGTTGCAGGCACTTCAGTCGCTGCCTCGATGCCGCGTCTGACGCACGATGCTGTGTTTACACACTGACGATGATCTGTTTTTAGATATTTATTGTCGCACCGGCGACGCCGATTTCATTCAGGTCGCGGGGATTTCCCGCGATTTCTTATTGGCTAAACTGATTTCCTATTGGCTAAACTGATTTCCTATTGGCTAAACTGATTTCCTATTGGCTAAACTGATTTCCTATTGGCTAAACTGATTTCCTATAGGTTAAACTGATTTCCTATAGGTTAAACTGATTTCCTAATGGCTAAACTGATTTCCTATTGGCTGAACTGATTTCTTATCGGTTGAACGGATTTTTCTCTGGCTAAATAAATTTTTATTGAGTGAACTGATTTCGTATTGGTTAAACTAATTTCTGGTTGGTTAAACTAATTTCCTGCAGGTTAAACTTATTTCCTGTAGGTTAAACTAATTTTCAGTAGGTTAAACTAATTTCCAGTAGATTTAACTAATTTCCTCTTGGTTGAACTAATTTCCTCTTGGTTAAACTAATTTTCTCTTGGTTAAACCCTGCTGATTAAACTAATTTCCTCTTGATTCACCCATTAACGCACGAAAGTTCACCTTTCAATAAATTTAACTAATTGCTTAGAAATTAGTCCTAAATAAGGCATCTACATCAAGAAATAAAATTTTGAAGAGGCATGTTGATCATGCAGTTATCAAAAAGTGTGATTCTGTAAAAATACACGGAGTTGAGGCATCGAAAATTTAAATAAAAGAATTTAATTTCTGATAGGTCATTCTCGCATTTTATGTTTGAGTTATTTAATTGCATAAATGTGGAGGCACTGAAAAATCAATTAAAATATGTCAAAACATTTTATTACCATTGCTCTTATATGATATTATTACCCTCAAGTGCGCATAAAATGTACGCTGTACAATAACGAGCTACAGAAATGTCCAATATTTGGAAATTATTTCAAATCGGTTAGTGACTCTCAATTAAGCAATTTACTTGCTTTCTCAACCAGAAGTAATTTTCAAGTGAGTAATTTTCTAGTTTTCCCAAGCAGAAGTCATTCTCAAGTGAGTCATTTCTTAGTTTTCCCAGGCAGAAGTCTTTCTCAAGTGAATAATTTTCTAGTTTCCCCAAGCAGAAGTCATTCTCGAGTGAGCATTTTACTTGTTTCTCCAAGCAGAAATCGTTCTCGACCCAGCATTTATAAGGGTTTCAACCATAGGGCAACACGTCTGTGTTTTAATGCTTGAAAGCAGGATTTTATTACTTCGCGAATTATTCACTTCGACGAATTACTTTTTGTTTCATTCTCAGACTACTCACGTATGGAGCATCATGGATTAGCTTACAACTAAGCGACGCGTCCTCACGATGTAAATATTTACTCGAATTCGACCTAACTGGCGCAATACCATCAACTATCCAAGCAACTTGAGGAGATATGAGATGAGGGAACCTTTATTAATTCCAACTCGTTTTACCGTTGGGTTTTCAATGCCTTATAACTACTGGCATGGTGAGAGGAATGCGTGGTTCAAACTTCACTTTCCAAGGGAAGTACTCCCTGGTTACGTGAAATGCCTGCCTGAGCCGAGATTCGTACCCTGGTCCTCTCGGTTGCGAGGCCATCACGCTACCAGTACGCTATGGAGCTCACGCTCATATAGAGCTCAAAGAGACGTAGTTAACTTTTTATTTAGGTTAGTGAAAGAGCAACAAAAACCTCATCCGAGTCACATCAAATATTTGTCATTTATTTTAAGCCTGGTTTCGGTTTGTTAGCCTTATGAGTGTCAAAATTTTATAGGATTCTGAGATGCGAACATTTCGTAACGTTACCAAGGAGTACTTTTCTTATGAAAGGAAGTTCAAACCACACATTCTTCACATCCATCAACACGCCAGTAGGTGTAAGACATTGAAAACCCACCGGGAAAGCGCGCTGGAATTAATAAAGGTTCTTTTAACAGCAACCTCTTTTAGTTAGGCTAGAGAGGCTAAGTTTTCTTCAAAAGCACTTCGTTTTTTCATGCGCACTTCGTTTTCTCTGTCGTTTATTACTCAGGTAAACTATACAAAAATGGATACAACCAGCTCAGCGCCTGTACCAAAATTTGCAACTCTTGCAAGAGTGTGCCCTTTATATTATAGCAGCAAAAGCTATTCGAAATTTAAGTTAAAGCCTTTCTACATTTAGGTCAGGCAATTTATGAGCTGATATTCAATTAAACGATGACGAACGACAATAAAATTTAAATAGTTTCAACTTTCGGACGGCAATGATCAACAAATTTTATAATCAACACTCTACCATCTATAGACTCTGACCTTCTACTCTTGTATCTCCCTAAAAAATCAGCACTGCAGCAAAAGAGAATAAATAATTTTAACGGAATATAATCTCCAAATTAGATCAAACCTTTTTTGATCGCCTTCGTGATCGGTCAAATATTGTTAAAAATACGAAAGTTAACGGAAAAAATTTCGTCATAGCATTTATATGGTTATTTTTGCAAATAGGTTAAGGCTTGGAATGTCCATAGTACTGTGCTATCGGGATACTTTTTGAACTATTGATTTAGGATTTATTCCCAAAGCAAAAACAAATATTCTCAACATTAAAATCTGAAAGACATAAGCCAGGGACAATGAAAGACATCGTGGTCATCATTGTGTTACGATACATATTCAAAATAGGCAAATACGACTTGCATTCATGATTTTCGTATAAATCATATTATTCACTGAATATATCGCTTTAAAATACCTAAGACATACGTTCCATTAACATGCACCCAACATTCGCTGGCAGCCAAATTTCATTCAGTTCGTGACTGCAATGCAAAGCAAGCGAATATTTTTTCGTTAAAATGAGATCACACGATTCTCCCGTTGCACGTACATTACTTACAACGAGTTTCAAAACATCATGATGTGCAAAAAAGTGAGCACACTTCGTTGAAGAAAAAACTGTACAGTAAATACTAAACAGAGTGGCAACGAAGCATCGCCTGAGGACCAAAAATGACGATTCTCATCTCAGAAGTTCTTATCTTCAGGGACCTGAAGATGAAAATTTCTTCGTGAAGTAGGTATAGTGAAGCAGGGTACTCAGGTAATACAGTCAAGGAGAGATGCCTTCTTTGCACAAAAACTCGGTACCAAAAGTGAATCTCGGAGAGTGAATGAAATCCGCTGCGTAGTTTCCGGAGACTTCGAACACGGAGGCAAACCTTCAAATTTGAGGCTAGCGTTCAAATTTGAGGCTAGCGTTCAAATTTGAGNGTTCAACTTTGAGGCTAACGTTCAACTTTGAGGCTAACGTTCAACTTTGAGGCTAACGTTCAAATTTGAGGCAAACGTTCAAATTTGAGGCTAACGTTCAAATTTGAGGCTATGTTCAAATTTGAGGCTAATGTCCAAATTTGAGGCTGATGATCGCATAAACGAACTACAAAACCGTAGGGAATGTAATTTCTGTGATCAAGAAGTAGGCCACCATGACGTGACTGTGCTACGATGGTGAGCCTTCTTCAAGGATTCAGTTTAGGTAAAATGTTACTGAGTACGTTGCTAAATACGCGGGTCAATTTCAGAGTCATATGCGGCGCAAATTAAAGATTGATGCTATCATAGCGTTCCACTTGAGCATCAATTTGTAAGGATTATAATTATAACAAAAGCTTTTTACATTCAGCAAACAAATCTTTTAATACTATTTTCCCGTAATATAGAACTCCTAAACTACACTATATTTAAACCCTCAATACCAATTTTTCTTCAAATAATTTTGAGCCAATCATTAGTGTTTCAAAACCACAGTTATGAGATATTTAAAATGCCGATTAATTTCCGATGCAAACTGCCAGTCACCTGACACACCTCGCACCCCACCAGCACTGGAAAGGGTGAGTCACTTCAAATAACTCGCGTGAACCAGCTGAGCAAATATCTGTGTCAGCCACAACGACTGGATTTCGGTAAATTACGTTGACAAAATTACTCGGAAAACATGACAACAGCGACCTGAACCACATAGACTGAACTTAGCAGCCACGTAGATAAAATAATGCCGAACGCAAGGATCTAATCACATGACTATATAGATTAACTCGTGTGAACCGCGTGGACTAAACCTAATAAACACGTGAGTAAAATTACATGAGCCACATAGACAAAATATGGCCAAATAGACAAAATATGACCACATCGACCAAATTGCACGAGCCACATCGACCAAATCACATGAACCACATCGACCAAATCGCATGAACTGCATCGACCAAATTGCATGGGCCACGTGGACTACATTACGTAAAGCACGCGAACTAAATCACGTACACGACATGAACGACACCACGTCCAAAAAGTCACGTTCGCCGGGAACGTGATCGACACTCCAGCAAGACGACGCGCAAGCCCACACCGCTCCATAACGCGTGAACTTTCGAGCGGCGGTAATTTAGAGGTGCGAAAAACTGCAGGTTTGGCACTAATATACCGAGTGAACATCTTCGTACCGACGCAGTTAAACAGAACTCGAGCACCTCGGCGCGAGTGGATACGGGAAGACTCGCGTGAAACCTGCGTCATGAACTGCTCAACCGGAATGAAGGCTGATTTTGGACCTCAATTGAGCTGGAAATTATATAGTACGGGTTTGGACCTTTGTAATCAGTTAAAGACACCCACATGCCGTTAAAACTGTAACTCCACTTACCAAATTTGGCTCATGCCGAAACCGTGGTTGCATTTTAAAGGGCATGAAAAAATTACCCAATACCAAAGAACAATAAGACACTACAGTCTAATTTTCCCCTTATTCCCCCAAATTCAGGTTCAATATACATTTCACTAGGTAATGAAATCTCAGTTTCATTTCCCTAGTGGCCTTTCTTCAATTTAAGCCAGTAATGAATATAACACAAGTATTGTACAACAGCGAAATTTCAATTGAATCAAGGAATCATAGTTTTCAATTATTTTTGCGACGATAAGTTAAGGCAATACTCATAATCGGCCGGAAAATAAATTCCCGCTATGTAGCGTTATGTAGAAAACGAAACACGATGTTCCATCCCCCCCACTTACGCAGAGCTGGCCTCTTAATTAAACGTTGATGAATATACTCGTGGACATGCCCCGCCATAAATGGTGGGACAACTGACATTAAATTCTTAAGATGCCCCCTTATCTACGGCAACTCTGACATGAAACGATGTTATTTTCAGTATCACTGATACGGACTGCCTCATCTGACGGTCTCACTCTAAGGCTACGACGGACAGACGGACGGAAGGACCAAGCGAACAACACTAGGCCGTAATTATTCAGTATAGAAGAATACGACTAATTTTCTTGGAATATTTTTTGCCTAAAGCTTTCATTAGTGTTCATTGTGACTCAGCATCATATTCCATTAGTGTGATCCTCAACATGGGAGAGTGATTCTTGGTAACTATTAAATTCAAACAATTTAAACACAAACAAAATCAGAGTTTAATCGAATAAACTGAATATCCCAAAATTTCATTTTCAGTACATGTTCAAGTACTTTCAGGCAATAAACATGACATTTTCGCGAAAAATAGTGGATAACGTGACAGATTTTTAAGAAAATAACTTTGAGGAATAAAATGGATCAATGGACGCTGAAAAAATAACCGACATTTAAACCGAGCTTCGCAGCGTAGAACGCTGACAAACCTCGTATCACAACGGGCAGCCAACGCGGCGGCAGCGAAATTCGGGCTGGAGCCAAATATGGGTGAAGGATATCGCGCTTCACTCAAATGTTTACACACACACGTACAACATACACACTAACACACACATACACTGCATTCAAGTGTCAACATAAAAATTGAGCAATCATACGGAACAGTTCCGTGAATTTTGTCGGTGGAAAAGTTCGGCAAAATTTATGTCATCACACGGCGCTCCTTGTTCTGCAGTTCCTGATGCCTGAATTTACTGCAGTTTTTTGCAGTTCCTGATCCCAAATTAACCGCCATTTTTCTGCAGTTCTTGATGCTTGAATGTACTGAAATTTTTCCCCAACCTCCCCATTCGCTACACCTTGCTGCCACACAGTCACTCAAAATAGTCCTAAAATAAGAATGGGTTCAATGGGTAATATACAAAAAAGGAGCTGTATACATCCTCAAGGTGTATCGAAAGCTGTAAACTTCATGATGCACCTTTTCCGTCACACCAAATTCCCTGAACTAAGATGCAGCACTCCGTAATCACCTTATAAAGTGTCGTAGCTGGGCGAACGAAATGAAATGCTGAAGAATGAATGACTTAAAATAATGATAATAATAATAACCACATTTTACGACAGCTTCGGGAGGTTATTTAGCTGTCACTCTGGCATTTCTACGAGGTACGCAAGACTCGTTCACTAGGTTCACTTCAAGTATAGTTCGTTCTCAGTTTCAGAGTACAGTTCGTTTTCATTCTCAGTTTACATAATAAATTTAGAATGCAGTTCAAAGTTGAACGAATAGCTCGAGAATCCTACCACGCCCCGAGGATTGCCGAGTCCCCAAAATGAGCCAAAAGACATTCCTCTTCAGCGCATCCCTGACTTGGGACTCGTGCAGCAGCGACAACAGACACTCTGGCAACACGGACCGGCGGGACAGAAGGACCAAAGATGGAGTCGAGGGCTTTTATTTCCCGTCATGCAAGACAGACTGACGGGTGCTAGATGACGGTGACGAGCTGCAGCGCTTGCCTGCCGCAGCTGCTGACTCGACCTGGGTGCGTCAGCAGCTACGGCAAACAAAATAGCAGCCAGCACCGCAGCAGCAAACACAGCAGCAGCAGCAAGCACAAGAGCAGCAAGTACATTAGCAGTTTTCCCCTAAACAAAGTTAGCGCGAAATCTCGCCAGCAGCGAAATCGACTGAAGATAGCAAGAGTTTACCGTACACGGGGAAACGTCGAATCATCAACACGCGAAGTTCACACCTGGAGAAATTTCCCCAAGTTTCAGTAGCTATCGAGTACGCAATTTGAACCCGGATAAAAATTTGAGGGCAGTGCGTGGTCCAGCGACTGAAAATAATAAATAAATACTATCCCGAAAATGGGGAGGCAGGCATTCATGGGATGTTGAATGTCGTAACAAAAAAATTCCGTTTAATTCAATTTAGAAATTTCATGGAACAAGTAAGGTACTCTAATTCAATGTATCAACACCGTATAATCAGTTATACGTCTTCAATTCTTACCGCTGATCACCTTTTATTATCGCCGCCCAAACACGGTACTAATATCCTCAAGTGCCTTCGAAAGAGGACGCCCGACTGTGATGGCTGCGGATCCAATTAAATTCATTGGAATATAACATTCATTATCAATTTCTCGGATCTCAAGTCATATTAGAGTAGGGCACCGTGCGCATCATCAATGTACACAAAAACCTTCGAAGTTAAACTGAACCATCAGGTTAATGCCACCCTCAATGCAAGAACAAAACCACAACCGTCTCTGCAAAACACTGCAACCGCCTACCCATTCCAATGGTACTGTGGTATTCCTGTGAACTCATTAGCTAGCGATGCTAATGGGTTCTCATGGGTTCAGGTAGCCCGTTCCACATAGGCGCCGAAACTCAATAGAATGTCTTCATGACGAAAACGTGTTGCTCAGTATTAAACTGATTCATAATTCCGCCCTAAAGTATTCTGAAAAACGAACTAATTATAAAGTCCTGATAGGAGTGAAAAGAGTTAGAAAAAGGGATAACAGAACTCCCTCAAGTTTTAAAACACTAAAGCACCGCCGTAGTCCTATTCGGCGTTCTCTGTGAAACGCCTTAGAACATGGAAATTCCGGAAGAAATGTTGCTATGAGATTACGAAAATATATATTGGTTCTAATCATGCGAAGATCAGTTCAGAAATTACTCAGCTCATGTTCGGTGGTCCGGCGGCGTAAGTCACTCGACGTGGCATATTAAGGCATATTATGGCGTATTATGGCGTATTATGGCGTATTATGGCGTATTAGGGCGTATTAGGGCGTATTAGGGCGTATTAGGGCGTATTAGGGCGTATTATGGCGTATTATGAGGCGCTGCTACCCCAACCAACGTAATCGCAAGCCCATAAAGGAATAAATGAATTCATTTCGAGTGTGGGAGTCTGTCAACAACTAAAAACAAGTTTCGCACTGTCAGAATGCAGACAGCCGCTACAGGCATCTTGATGGGTTGCCATGGCTGGCCTTGCTGGCTGATGCCCAGATCTCAGCTCACGTGACCGCCTAGCTCGACTTTACTCATTTCGTTGAGTTTTTACCCAAGAAAAGATCAAAGCTTCAGAGTAAACAAAGAAAACAAAGCTCTACTCGCCACATTCCGCTTGCCATAAATAGTCTTCGGTTTGGTCGAAAGTGTCGGCACGAGCGGCCTAAACATCGGAGACACAGGGGTGCACTCGTTGTGACGTTCACTACAGACTGGTCGCGGGGTTACCTGGGATGACAAATCATGTAATATCTCCAAGCAAGCGTCGTGACCTCGTTAAAAATGAGGGTAAATCGCAAGTGAAACAAGGAAATTGTGTCAACGATGCCTTCTCTGACAGCCTCGCTGATTAATAATACGCCCCCGAGACTCTGGACTAAGGAGTTTACTATTATTTGATTCCTTCAGTGGGTAAATGAATGGTTACTCACGAAAAATATATAAACTTTGCGTATTATCATTCGATACAAATTTCACGAATGATATCTAAGGAAGCGAGATGCTTGAAAGGGACTGAATCGGCACGAAGCGCGAACTTTATAATAAGTATTATACTTCAAAAGTCATAATATTTTTATTGTATTCCACAATAAATTTCCGCTAGTTCCGGGCTAATGGAGATTGAATCATAACAACGCAATGTATGAAACATTAAGAAGAACCTTACAGGATTGTATCTTTTAAAGTAAATTAAGCTAGCATATTTTTTAGATCATACTCGTGTTTTATATGCTGAATGAATTGCTTATGAAGGCCTTCAATAAGAAGAAGAAGATTAAGAAACGCAGGAAATCAACAAAAGCGATGTCAGTAAGCATGATGCATTCACTTACTTTAAATTTTAAAACGTATACAACATTGGTAGTAACTCTGGTGTTCAGTGAGGGCACGTTGCACAAAATTTTCTAATTTCGTACTTGATAACAAACTGACGCATGTAATGATATCAACAGTACAATAACGACGCATGTAGTGACAATGCTGACGCATGTAGTAACAATACTGACGCATGTAGTGACATTATTGACGCATGAAACGCTGTCAATTGTACAATACTGACACATATTAACGATACTGACACATGTATTGACAAAAGTGACGCACGTACTGCTGTCAACGGTACAACGCTGATGCAGATAATGCTTTCAACTGCACCATACTCTCGCATATAATCCTGTTAAGTGTACAATACAGACGTCTGCATAGAATGCTGTCAGCCGTATAAAACTGATGCATTCAAGGCTATCAACTGTATAAACTGTTACGTATATAGTCCTCTCCTGGTGTGTAAAACCGACACATTTAGTACTCACCAGGTGTATAAAACCGACACATTTAGCCCTCGCCAGGTGTGTAAAAATGTCAAATTCAGGATTGAAATTTGTATAAAAATGACACACTGAGCTATCGTATACGTTATATAAACAACACCGAGTTCGTCAGCTATACAAAACCAACACATTTAGCGCTTATCAGCTATAACACCGACACATCTGACACTCGTCCACTGCAAAACCGTTGCATGAGTACCAGCCAGCGGTATGAAGTGGACTCGCTTACCACTAGTCATCGCTCTGCCTAATTAGCCGTAACATCTTAAAATGCGCAGCCATTGAAGACTATTTATAGTGGCTCTGGGTGCATAGAAGAGCCACAACGTTACACAGAGTTCACGGCATGAACATCAGAAGGAACCTGAGGGCTTTCTTCATGTGATGGTAGGGAAGATCTTGCCAATATCTCAGGTGATTCAAGAATGAAGATTACTTCGCCACACCGAGGTGCCCGGTGAGCCTTTACCTCCTTCAGGCAAATTTCAAATCATGAATTCTCAAAAAAAAACAAGCAAATCGTCACAATGCTCTCTTCCCCCAAACTCTGGGACAAAGTGAATAGTATAGAAGGATCCCCACCAGAAATAGTGTAGAGGGTGCCCCACCAGAAATAGTGTAGAGGGTGCCCCACCAGAAGTAGTGTAGAGGGTGCCC
>VOMN01006548.1:0-105342 GCA_014899125.1 Orchestia grillus | reverse complement strand
ACAAGGGGTATGAGGGTAGTGGTGAGGATAGTGAAGGTGGGAAGAATGTGAGGGTGTGAGGGTATTGACGATAGTGAGGGTAGTGAGAGCGAGAGGGGTGATCAAGTGGTATGCGGGTAGTGAGGGTGTGAGGGTAGAACAAGGGGTATGAGGGTAGTGGTGAGCATAGTGAAGGTGTGAAGAATGTGAGGGAGTGAGGGTATTGACGATAGTGAGGGTAGTGAGAGCGAGAGGGGTGATCAAGTGGTGTGAGGGTAGTGAGGGAGAGAGAGTGAGACTAGAGCAAGTGTTATGAGGGTAAGGAAAGTAATGAAGGAGTAAGAAATTGAGGGTAGAGCAAGGGGCAAAAGGGTAGGTAGGGAGGGTGAGAGGGAAGCTAGAACAAGTGGCACGGTAGTAAGAAGAGCCGAGACGTCAGGGTTCCAAACCCCCAAACATACTACTACATCATCCATACTCAACTTAAATGCTCATCAGTGCGCACCATGCCAATTTTAAATAAATTTTCAGGATAAGTTTTTGAGTTCAATCACATTTTAATTCGAAGTAAGAAAAACGGGAAAGTAAAAGTGCAGAACTGAAATTTTTTTCACAATTCACGTCCCTTGAATACCCGTGCTATTTTGCTCTACTCTGACCGACGTGAGCAATTGATTGTTACCAACGTGATCAATTGATTGTGCCCGATGAGACCAATGTGACCAATTGATTGTGCCCGATGTGACCAATGTGAACAATGTGAGCAAATGATCGTGACCAATGAAACCAATGTTACCACTTAATACCACGGAAACGCTCAATGCATGAATAAAAAAATTCAAAACTTCAGAACAGAAGTCAAAAACAATCACAAGTGAGAGAGCTAACGTATATTTCCGAAAATGAAGCTCTTGAAGATTCGATGGATAGAAAAGAGCTGTCTAGGATAACTTCCAGTCCGGAGCAATGGAGTAGCTGCGGGTGGAAAAATATAAATGAATGTATTTATTTATCAAATAGTAATATCATATTCGATGAGATATTAATATGAGAATTAAGTGTGCGAGCAATACGTGTCTGCTGGAGTCGGGTGCGAGCGTCATGCAGGTAATGAGGAGGCCGTTTGGCCACGCTGCAAGGAAGGGGCGATTCATCATTAGAGGCGTTAAGGAAAGACCGAAAATCGCCAGTGTTGCAGGAAGAATGGCAGAGACGCGCATCCTGGGACTCCCAGGAGCCAATCTCATCAGACTTGGAGATGCGCCTCCTGCTGGGAAGGTCCTGGCTGGGGATCACGAGGGGATTTGCTCCCCCTCGGCGGCCTCCGACTTCCCCTCCCCTCAGGGTGGAAGCCATTTTTATTGGCTTTGCAATGACATGACTTACTCCTGGAAAGCGAAGACTCGCCGCCTTAAGAGAGCAGTTCACGGCGTCGTAGTTTTGCGGCAACTTTGCCGACCGCAGCAAAATGCGCCGCTATATGAGAGAGTCCATCAAGAAACTTGCCTGCTTGAGTTTAGGCGACTTTCCTTCCCTCAGCGAGCCCAGCTGCCCTCCAAAACGGAGCAAAGGGCTATTTAATTAAAGGCTTGTGGCTCTTATTCTTGTCGTAATCAGCCGTAAACATCAGCGGCATTTGAGGCGCGCCGCGCTTAGCAGCCTGAAAAATTGAGGGCATCGTAGATTTTCTCTCTTTGCTAAAAATGCTGCTGGACTCTTCCAAAGAAAGTTAAGGTAAGGAAAATTTATCGAGAAGGTAGATGATTTTCTATGGTATTATGTCGGAACTCATCACGCTAACAATAACTATTACGTGACCAAAAATTCAAACTGAAAGATATCAAGTATTACTGACTGACAAGTAGCTATAATTAGGCATTAATTGATGAGAGTCATAGCCGAGCCTCTTTTAATATGAATGAGAAATTAATGAAAAATTGAACTTGACGAGAATACTATTAAAGGTAGGTATTCAATTATTTAAAAAATTTTGTTCTTCTCACATTCTAAATTATCAATTGTTTCTACAAATACATCGCAAGTAACTCCATCGGCTTTTTTCCATTTAGACGTAACGGGCAAAAATTTTACGGTTGTAACTCTAAGAATATAAAATTACAATCTCCATTTTTCAAACCACCTAATTCGGTCTATCATAGCCTAATTCGGTCCATCCCAGATTCCTCAAAGCTTAGCCGCTTCAAAAACCTTCCCTCGATGCCAGCGCGCTGCCTGCGACCCTGCCACAGGCCGCAGCAACACAGCGCCGCGCTGCCACCAGGAGTGGAGAGACGGCCACAAAGTATGCGAGAGAATGAAGGCAGCATTCCATGTCTGATTGGAAGTGACAGAGTTAGCTCTAGCCACAGCCTGCTGCTCAATAAAGTAGGCCTCAGCCGCCCTCATCGAATGTTTCCCTTGTTTATAACTGTCTCCTTTACCTTCGAATGAAATGATTATTTTGACTTGCTTCTCATTTTTATTCTACGTCTATTTCGTTCTAATGAAATTACGGTTTCTACTTTCCTTCAGAATTAGGCATGGTTTAATTTATATAACTAAATATCTACGTCTGAAAATACGGCTCCTGCACTTCCTCTCTAATAGCAAAGTTTTCCTTTACCAATTCAAGTGTCTGCTTTTGAAATTAAGGCTTTTATTTTGCCTCCGAATTAAAAATGTTTCACTTCATTTTATTGCATTTTTGCCGCACCCTCCCCTCTTATAAGTTTTATTTCCCTCTCATTTGAACTATATAAGTGCTTTAAAATTTTTCTTATCTGCATTGTTCCGATCTCGTGCAGCTGAAGTTGCTGAAGTCGCGGGGAATGAAGTCACGCACTAAGTCGCACGCGCTGAGGTGCTCATAATCGCGCATGTTTTCACAAACTGTAGAAAACTCTCCAGGAACTTTGCAAGAAATTGAATGTTTCGTGATTTACTTCAAACTGAACCAATCCCAATGACGTGAAATTCTTTTTAATTTTCGAACCCATAAATTCTCATTTGCGTGGTAATTTCTCATTGTACTCATCGCAAATCGTCAGCAACCTAAAAAGTAATCGTAAATGATCTATGTACGTTCCATTACACAATAAACTGATAGTAAATTTTACGTGGTATCCAGCTTCACTTTTATTTTGCGAATGCAAAACTCTTGCAGAGCTCATACAAACACAAACATCTAATTTGAGTGCTGAACATAAGACCTCCATCCATCAGTTCTTATGAATATTAGCATGCCCCGAAAAACAATCTTTATTTCAACCATCTGCATGAGAAATAAATAACCTAACCTAACCTAACCTTCATTTCAACCATTTGCATGAGAAATGAATGCCAAAATGGAGCACGTTTCTTTGGAGTAGACCAGCAGGCGAATTTGAACACTTCAGAACACCCTCTTCCTTCGAGCCCTGAGTTTTGGACGCTTGAGCACAGGCTGCATCGCACGCACGCTCCCAGTCCGACAATTGCCAGAGTTACACCGTTTCAATAGGTCCTCGGACAGCCGTGGCGTGAAATCTGCCCCACCGAAGGTTATCTGATGTTCGGAAATTCGCTTACGATTGTTTGCCAGACGTAAGACAATAAGCCGATGGTATCGCCCTCAGCTCGGCTCCGACCTGCATCCTAATGAACTCCAGCGAGCTCGTATGTTTGAGGGAAGGAAGATTCGATCGGTTTCTTCCAAGCGTCCCTACGGTGATGTTAGAATAGAATATCTTTGAAAATTTGTGAAATCATTCGGCTACGCTTGATGAATTTTACGCAGTTTGCTTGGTACAAGTAGTAGAAGTAGAATTTGTGAGCGTAATGCTGAGAGAGAATGCATCAGTTAAGGTTTTGTTAGGTTACTCTACCAACAGTTTGACGTCAAATGCGCAGAGAAAGGAATTCTAACTTGATTTTGCTACCAGTAGTGACTCTAAAGGACAAATAGGATCATGTATCTAATTTCAAAAAATCGAATTATAAAGTTAAAAGTCATTCTAGATCACCTCTTCCGGTAAAATGTTGGAAAGTTTGGATTTTCTGGCTGATCTGTGTTCTGGAAGTTAGATTAAGTCTCACACGTAGTGGAAAAAGAACTAATAGCTCGTAATATTTTCCTATTATAATATATAGCAGGATCGACCGCTTTTCTACTCGGAATCGAGCTCGAATGCATGTTGAATAATTTTTAGTATTTCTAAATACACCGAATATTTTATCAGGAAACTGGCAAATGAAATAATTGCAAACGACAGATGGTAAGTCCCGGAAACGCTCATCCTAAAATAATGACGACGTCCAAACCTATAAAGGACTGCACAGAAGTGGGTGCAGGTGAAGAATAAACGCACAAACTGCCCAACAGACACAAGTGCATGAAAGGATAAAAAGTAAAACCAGGGACAAAACAAGAAGCACGATAAAAAAGCGTTAAAGAGGTGGAAGTGTGGGGAGAAGGTGGTGAGGAGAAGCGAAGGTGAGGGGAGGCGCAGGTGAGGGGATTTGAGAAGGAGATAACCATCATAAGCCATTAAACGATAAACAGCTCCTCCGACCCTCATTCGAACTTTGGCACCTTGAGCCCTCAGTCTCCCGTCCCCCTCTCCTAACGGATGGAGGAAATCTCACCCTTCCCCTCACTTCCCCTCACTTCCCCAAGCCTTGTTGCCCACCCTCCCTAAAGTTCATCTTGTCCCCTTTTCTGAACGTCTGTCTAGTTTTAGTGTCCGCACTAAACGAGTAAAATAAACAGTAATAGAAAACATGTCACATTTCGGACTTTTAAGGGTTGTTAAGAATGGTTCTCGATGCGTCTTACTTAATTAAAATTTAAGATAAAAACTGGTGCGTTTCTTACCATTCCCACAGTTACAGTTTCCTGGTATTGGTGTGAAGTCATGAACCAAATTAGGTTTTCGTTCTTCCTTACTCGTGACTCTCTCAGTACGCTCAAATTTGATGCCCATTTCGTTTGAGAAGCAGCACACTCGTACCACAGAGGCTAGTGCATTTGGTAAAATGCCCAACTGCAAAACACGGAAACAATTGAATATTTAACGAGGGATTCACACTCTGCTTGATGTGTGAAGGATCACCAGTAGCTGAAGAAAGTGACGTTAAAATTGGATTTTTCAAGGGAAATTTTTTTAACGCTGTCTTTATTGAACCGTCTTACTGAACGCATAAAACTTGTTATGAAACCATGCCTAAAACCGGAATTTCGGCAACGTTTGATGCGTAACAACGCCGCTTCGTTCACAAATTTCATGTTCACTCCGTGCAGCAGATAGGCAGTAAGTAATAAAAAAAATCGTTCTGAGATTCCGATATCCAGTCTCTGCCTTAGCTTCTTCTTCATTCACGAACTGTTTCACGAATGTGCGGGCGCCGACGATGGTAATTTTTACCTTCACGTCCGAGGGAACAAACCCTCGGTCACATGCAACGTGGCCTCAAGCACGTCACTGTAAAGCGGATTATTATACAGGTAAATCCGAACATAAATGCAGAAAATGACGCTTTCGAGACTCTAGAACTATTTTATAAACCTACATATTAATGGGATGTTCAGGTGCTGGCGGACGGGACAAAATATTTTTTGACATTTGAAAGTTCTCGCACTTGATGTTTCATGCCTTGACAGCAATCCGCACCCAATTTTCCTCATACGCAAATTTTTCATCTCTTTTGGGAATCATTTGCACCAACATCATAGTTTTTTAATCATAGTTTTCCAAATAAAGATACAAGGAATGTTGTTAATCGAATCATCCCCTAATTATTCACCCAAAAAAACACCCCGGGTTTTCAAATAACCCCCGACATTCGGTTGAAGTGAACTTCACCATTCCAGGCCCACCACTTCATCCTGCAGCAGTCATCCAGCACCAGCGGTCATCGCAAACCGACTCCCAAAAGCATTCAGGATCCCGAAACCATGATGCCCGCTTTGAAAGACCCCAAGAGTCATCCTCCCTAAATCACTCCCCCCCACTCCCTAAATCAGGTCATCAATAAGGAGGCAGCAGGACTTAGCGGAGCCTCCTTCCGAAATTGATTCTCGTCTTATCTTAAAGGCTGGTGAGTGATTTTACGCGGCGACCGGCGCCCTGAAATCGGGACCGAACTCTGGAGAGCGGCGCCTGATTTACGAGCGTCGTGCATCACGGGCGTCCTGCGCGATGAGATCTGCAGCGCAAGCTCTTGTTCTCTGCCGGGTCTAAATTCTTTATATTTACTCTATCTGCAATTTACCCTGTAATCGATGATCTTTCCGTCACGTCCTTGTTTTTGTTTTTTTGTTCAGCAATCGTAATCGTTGGTCTGAGGTGGTGGTAGCAGGCAAAGATTTGAGTTTGATTATTCGAATTTTACAGGAGTTTTACTTTCCATTACGAATATCTTATGTTCATTCCAACCTCTTTTTCATGTTGAAACCAGGACTTTTTGTGTGACACGAGCGAACTGTGTCTTCATTGTATTTTTCCTTGCACTATACTGTTCTCAATATACTTTTAGTCTCAAATCTTGCATACATTTCCCTGCTCAGCGGAGCTTTGCCCCGCATCACCCGTTTGGTGTTGCAGATATGGCAACATGCAGCGAAAATAACGAAAAAATTTCCGCATAGTTTGAAGATCAAATCCATACCGGTACATTTATCATCCTTTTTAAGCGATGTTCTGTTACATTTACATATACTATGGACTATTTCACATCTTGACTGATAGTTCCAGCTAGCTACATACGTAACCGACAGCAATCGAGCCAGACAGAACCATTCCCTACAGACTCGGCAATAACTTGAACCACAATTTTCCCGCTGCAGTACAAGCAGCCTCCTCACCATCATCGTCGTCAGCCTCGTCATCTTCATCGTCTTCATCGTCGTCCCTGCTGGTAGACGAAGGAGTGTCGCCAGCTGGTGCTGGCAGCTGGGCACCGAACGCCTGCAGCTGGCACTCGAGGTACTTGACCACCAGCCTGCCCGACCTGCCCCCACCCACCAGCCTGCGCAGCCTCCTGCTGCTGAGGCGGCACAGTTCCTCCCCTGCACGGATCAGAAAAGGTGAGGATAGACGGCACGTGAACGAGAGACAGTTACACTTGCAGTTACATTAACGAACGCCACTGCTATAACTCGGACTGTTACGGTATCCAGAATGACTGCCGTGACTAAACAATGAGATTAGTATAACTGGTATCGCTAGATTAACAAGTGCCACTACTATAACTAATACGATTATCATAACTCGAACCGATACAATAAGCAGACCAACTTCTTTAACTGATCCGACTGCTATAATTAGCAGTAACCAGTTCGACTACTACTACTTACAGAAATTAAAACATGACAAATTAGGACCAGTACAACAACCAGAGCCACTACTATGCCACGACTATGCCACGACTATGGTACTCTCACCAAGACCAGCACAAAAAACGAGAACGAATACTATGCATACGGTTACTATGACTAGATCGAGTAAAATAACTAAGCCGATTACTATGTATAACTACTACAGTTACCATAAATAGGGCCAGTACAACATCTAGAACGACT
Source organism: Orchestia grillus (assembly GCA_014899125.1). Classification (NCBI taxonomy): domain Eukaryota; kingdom Metazoa; phylum Arthropoda; class Malacostraca; order Amphipoda; family Talitridae; genus Orchestia; species Orchestia grillus. Next base: position 97,805 of record VOMN01006548.1, on the reverse strand, counting down.
ACTATGGATAACTACTGCGGTTACTCTAACTAGAACCAGTAGAATACCTAGAGTGACTTCTTCAAAGGGGGGGAGGGGCAGGAAGGACGGACGTTTTTAAAGAGCTGATGGGAAGTTTTTTACCTGATTTAGTTTGTATCCAAAATGATACTATCCAGCATGCAGATCACAATATGTAAAAACTGCTCCCATGAATAGTACTGAATGCTAAATGGCTTTGTGTTGCTCTGTCTGATAATCACAAAGGACGAAATTTTCATTCTTCTCCGCCTTATCTTGAATAACTAATGCAACTAGCACAATTAGCACCGCTACTCTAATTATAATCAGTCTAACTGTTTTAATTAATACGACTACCATAACTACAGCAGTACGAATACGATTGCCTTTGCAGCTATGGAAAAAACCGGTCATGATTATAATAACCAGAGACGTGAGATTGACTATGACATTCATATTCTTAAGTACCAAGAAAAACAAGTTTTTAATGACATGTGCATCAGAAGGTTAAAACTTTTGCACGGCAACCACAGTCGAAAACCAAAAGGAATGGGAACGAGGAAATACAAAAAGTTGGAAATTATCAGAAATTTATGACTTTGGGTTAAGAGAAACAACCAGTTCTTATCGCATGCGTCAGATTTACGTATTATATGTACTTCACCGTTGTAGACAATAATGAGTGTAAATTATCATTAGCGTGTAAAAATTAAACTAAGGAATTATTTTTTTTATCAGTTGGAAAGTTTAGATGTTAATGAATAAGTTCAAAAATGAGTTAACGTAAGGATACAATAGGACGCACATTGAATAGCAGTGTGTGCAGTATGTGCGGAACAGAGAAGGTGTAGAGTGAGAGTTGTGTGAAGGAAACTACATTCCCTTGAGAGAAATGTGTCTGATTAATTTCTCTCTTCGTAGTATGACAGAACTTTTACGGTCTCAGAGTCGTCTTTATCCGTCAACAGAAATTAAAAACTAAAAAGCCTTTATTAATGAAATTGAGATATTAATACATTGCAACACAGATGAATGAAAGAATGTTAGGAATAACGATGTAATTTTTTTGGTATTTAGATCTAAGTCATGCTGATGAAAAACTAATATGACAAATTAATAAACAGAAAAAATAGCCAAAGGTATAACGCAAGTCATGAACAATGGCGGAATATTTAAGTTTCAGGTATTAATATGAAAAATATTCAACTTTCCTGATCATCACTGCTCCATGGTATATGTACATGTAGTAGTTCATAGTTTACAAAAAATAAAAATTCCAGTGACCTAGCTTTGCAAATCAATCCTAGTTCTTTACGAGAGGGGAAAGATGACCCGCTGAACACCAAACCTATTGACCATATTAAGCACAAAATGTTATATCGATTCTAAATCCCAACGGTGCAAATTGGAATGCGAATATTGAATTTTTTAAGCACGAATAATAAAGGTTCTAAAATCTAACGCATCTTTCCAAATGTAAATAATGAAGGTTCTAAGAGCGAGAACAAAACTGCCGAAGACAAACCAGTTTGAGGAAGCACGGAGGCATCCAGTCGACGGGTCCTGAACTCTCGGTGCATCCACGCGACCCACTTGTGCAGGTCGCTGCTGCTCCACAGCCTCGGATCTGCACACACGAGCTCACTGTCAGCACTGGTGTCCACATTTTTCATAAAAGCACACGAAATATTTGCTTGATAGAAGAAAACCACTTATGAGCTAGAAAATGCATGATGAGGTATTCTGTCTGAATCGGGGTAACACCTTGAAATTCCTTTACGAAAGGTTTTTAGGGTTTTTGAAAGTTAGTACTACCTTGATAATTGAGGGTCGATACTACTCAGTAAACTGAAATTAATATTTCAGTAAACTGTTAATACTTCCCTGATAATTGAAGGTTAGTACAACCCTGATATAATTGTAGGTTAATACAACCATGATAATTGAAAGTTAATACTTCCCTCATAAAATTGAAGGTTAATACAACCCTGATAATTGAAAGTTAATACTACCCTGATAATTGAAGGTTAATACAACCCTGATAATTAAAAGTTAATACAACCCTGATAAAATTGAAGGTTGATACAACCCTGATAATTGAAAGTTTATACAACCCTGGTAAAGTTGAAGGTTAATACAACCCTGATAATTGAAAGTTAACACATCCCTGATAAAATTGAAAGTTACTACAACCCTGATGACTGACAGCTGAATCTACGCTACTATTTAAAGATTAAAAAGTATTACGTGGAAAATTAAATGTTAATTCTATAATTCTACTAGCTTCAATGATGTTTTGCTGTATAAAAATTCAAACATTCCATTTTTATCTTACTAGACTTGAAATAACTTATTCGCCCAAAGGCTCAAGAATTTTTTTTAAATCATGATCTATAATATTCAGTGCTTTAACGTGCTTGAGTTAGAATTTATTTTATCTACTCCAGTCAGATTTACTACCAACTTATTAAAGTAGCCCAAAAATTCATCGACAAGTTTTAAACGATCTTATCAGCGCAATAGAGTATGCGTAATTTACCAAACTCTGCACGCGGATTTTAAGAATTAAAAGTACATTTATTATGTGAGATAAAGAAAACACATCAAGGAAAATGTAGCAAAAACTTAAACACTAAAATAAACGTTGTTCTTCCAGCCGAGCTTAATAACATGTCTACCATCAGATAATTGTTAAGTACGACATTAGATTATGTAAAACGAAAATAAAAGTGTTACTTCTATCGGCTTTAGGTTAGAAAAAATATTATAACCTGCTAATTACGTAAATAGTATTGCTAATTTCAGCAGAGAATAAAATATATGCCGCGGGGTCGTGTCTCATCAAATGAAGAAATATCTTATGAGAACAGGCAAACCAACGGAAGGCGTCGGCCCTAACGCAGTGAAGAAGAACGTAAACTAAGTTGCCTATAAATTCAGAACCCCCGAGCTCACGACCCTAAACTCATAACTCTGAAGCTCAGAACCCCAGTACTCAGTACCTCAGTACTCAAAACTCCAGTACTCAGTACACCTCAGTATTCAAAACTCCAGTACTCAATACCTCAGTACCTCAGTATTCAAAACTCCAGTACTCAGTACCTCAGACTGAAAACTCGAAAGCTCAGAACCCCTGCACTGAGGACCCAAGTACTCAAAACTCCAGTAATCAGCACCCTAAAACTCAGTACCCCTAAACTCAGCACCCCAAAACTCAATACCCCAAAACTCAGTACCCCAAAACTCAGTACCCCAAAACTCAGTACCCCAAAACTCAATACCCTAAAACTCAATACCCCGAAACTCAATACTGCAAAAACCAGCGTCACCCTAAAAAGTGAGGAAACGGAAATTTCAAGGTTGCTTGCAGACTTGTCCCGGGATCAGGAAGAGGGTGCTTCCGAGAAGAAGGAAAATATGCAAATTAGTTACAATGTCAAGGTGAAGAATTATGAATGACGTATATAGTATGTGTGGTTAAAATAAAGCGTTAGAGTAATTTGAAATTCAATATGTCTTCAAATTCTGCAATATTTGAAAAATAGTTACATTTATATGGATCAGCAATTCAAGCACTGTTACATAGACTTCTAACTCTTGTATGGCTATTCTTTTTTTCATGAATACGTTATATGTATAGTGTCTGGTCAATATTGCAAGTTTAGATTTGTACCTTAACGTTGGTGAATCCTTGAACTTCATACAATCGAAGGAACTAAATACACAACCCTGAAAAAAGTGTAATGTACAAGCCATTATGACAGTTAAGTAATTGAATTTATTTAGTTTAATTTGCAAGTCTTTCAATTTATTTATATGTATCTTTTATTCAAGACTTAGCGCTCTTGCAAATAAATCTCCGTCCGTGTCCCTTTTCACTTCACGTAGAAAAATAATTATACAATATACTACTTGGCAAAAAAAAAAGTTTTGGTCTCAGCTTTCGACCTTAAAATATCTATAAATTTAAATTACTAATTTAAGTGCTGCAAGCATGGCCTTGATAGTTGTATATATCCTGAATTAAAAGTAAAACATCATTTAGGATTCGTTTTCCCGACAAAATGCCTCAGCCAAAAAATCAATTACTTGGTCATTCAAAAATGCAATAAAATTACTAAATTTGCTAGATGCTTCGCTTTTATCAATAAACGCTGAGTTACCTCTGACCCAAGAAAAAGGATCACAATTTCGCTGTATTTTAAAATAACTAATAACTTCCCGTCTCTCCTCCGCCGTGGGAATGCGTCTGAGTGACACGGAAGTGGATTGCCTTCAGACACTGACGTTATAAACAAATGGATATTAAACCAATCCGCTACGCATGTGATAATGAATGTATAAACGCATGCTTATAATTGTAGCCAACGGGGCATTTTAAATCATATAGGACGATTCCTAATTCGAGACCATGGGCGCACATGCGTCTGCAGTTACCCAATCGCCGTTCGCACAGAAAGGGTGCCAGCAAACCGCAGTGCCGCGTGATCTACTGACGCAACTTTCGCTTTCGTTTGACCGTGTGTGAAGGTTTCAGGGCCAAGGTCAGGGGGGCGGTCCGAGTTGTGTGGTGGTCCACTTGTGCAAATCGTTGCCAGACACCGCGAGAAGTACTTTTCATTGCTCGAAAGCAATTGCAATTTAATAAATGAATTTAGGAATGAGTCGAACATGATGTACGTCCCATTCTCCTTAGCGTTTTTATAGCGGTTTAATCATTTGAAAATAATAGAATTACTCAGTTTATGCAAAAACTTGCTAGTAAACGTTTCCCCGCCGTCACCGCAGTGCCACGAACTCCATCAACTATGACGTCACAGGACGTCATGAGTTCACCTGCGGGAAAACTTCTTCGCCAATCAAGGATTCCCGGGAGAAACGGGAACAGGTTTTTCCTGGGAGCTCCACGCTCCACCTGAACTACCAATGAGACTTCACTTCGTAGTAGCGCACGGTAATCTCTCTTTCCCTAAAGTGAACTGGACATTCAGGGTTTGCAGGAACGGTGGGAGTTTTAGGAACGTGACGACGAAATGATAACTACGTAACGTAATTTTAGGGCAGTGGCCATGAAATATGGCGGTTTAGTTGAAAATTACTTTAGTTTGGGGCTTTCAGTAAAAAATAGTTTCAGTGAAGAGGGATGGCTCAAACCAAATATGAATAAATGGCAAGTCTGCTAAAAAATCTAATCATACAAGAATAATACGAGCATGAAGAATCTGAAACCATACTTTATTTTAAAGTCTTTATATCTTGCACAGAACTTACAACATACCTTCAGAAGTTTTCAAAAAAGGCCATTCACGTTAAAATTGAGCATAAAAACTGGAAAAACATCTCCCAGTTTCAGAGCCGAAAGTTAAATGGAATTAGGAAATACAAAAAATTTCCCCCTGAAGACTGATATTTCCCATAATTTAAGTACGCCCTTTCCATTAACTTCAGTTGCTGAAAGCCATTATCTCGACGTACGTGAGCACCAAATACAAGTATATGATGCAACACTCTAATTTGAAAAATTGCTGTAACTAAGTGTAAGAAATACTGTAACGCTCTGAGACGTATATGCTGTAGAGCTCAAAATGAATGATAAGCTGTAACGCTAGGAATTAAAGATTTCCCCTAACGCTAGGTATTAGAGATTTCCTGTAACGCTAGGTATTAGAAATATGCTATAACGCTATGTATTATAAATATTCTGGAACGCTTGGTATTAGATATATCCTGTAACGCTGAGTATTAAAAACATGCTTTAACGCTAGGTATCATAAATATTCTGTAACGCTAAGTATTAGAAATATCCTCAAAAGCTGGGTATTATAAACATCCCGTAACGTTATGTTTTGCAGCATATCTCAACTCTGTCCATGATTTGTGATACAATACTACATACGAGTCTCTGAATGAAGTTGAGTTAATATTCCACCAATTATAAATTATAGTAATCTGGGATAGTAGAAGGGATTTAAAATATTCATATTTATTCCTTAAACATTGTAGGTAACCATTGGCCTGCGTTATTGATATAAAACGCGCATCATTTTAAATCTTTCAATTTAATTTTTCCGCGTTTATTAATAGGCTTATTGCGAATTCCTAGTAGAAAAAATCTACATCGCCCAATATATTGTCCAGTTAAACTCCAAAAGATATAGTTCAGAACGACTTAACTTCCTTCTATCTCAAAGTCAACGAAGTAACAGCCTCTAAAGATGACCCCATCGAAAAGCTTGATGTCTCTCTTGGGATACCTGAAGAGAGGAGAGAATCTTGAGTCCTTGCAACGAAGCGAACATTTAACCTGATCATATCAAGCAAGCCCTGCCCAGGACCGTAGTACGGCGTATTGCATAATTTGAATGAAGGAAAAGGAAACACAAAATGTTCAAGTCTTGCCTAATCGGAAACGATATTCTTTCCTTCCTCTCCCGTGGAAGTGCGAACGGAAAACGGATGCACGTGCAATAATAATTACAAATAATTTAGATTACCGTGAGAGGCTGTGGGAGCGGCTCCTTATAATTCAGTAAGGAATAATTTGAAGTAAAACGTTTCATGAAACTTGAAATACCCTTCTTTCGCAAGTTTCCGCAACGCACAACAGTTCCATTATGAGACTCTCTCACACACTCCGTGGAAAACACATATCGAACACTTCTGATGTCGAATATGCACTGTAGAGTTATTTCCTCATATTCATAAAACAATTTCTTACATATATAATAAAAGAACGATTCGTAGGTTTTCCCGCCATTATCAGCAGCAGGGAAGCTTAGAGGTCATTAAACTTTGCGACCGTGAACAGCGTTCGCAGCAGCGACCTGGGGGGCATCCCAGCGTCTTGGACGCCAGCCAGTAGCTGCTCCTCTACCTCGTGTGGCTGCCGTAGCGGACGTGGCATGATAACTTTTGGGAGCTTGGGGGACGATAGTCTTTGAGTGACAGCCGGTCCAAGTTTGGTTGAATGTGATCGTGTCGTCAAATTGGACTATTATTTGATTTATCGATCATATAAAAGGGCTGTTGTTTCTATTGAAAATATTCGTGATTAGTATCGGTAATCTCGTGACTGATGCAAAGTGCAATTGTTATTACTTGGAAATAAGAAAAAGTATTTGAAAGCCACATTCAAGTGCACGTGGTCACACAAGTGTGCACGTATCTCAACGTTTTCAAATAACAACTCTCATGAATCTTCAAATGAATGGGAACGGACAATTCAGTATTCATAAGGTGTTTTACCAAAATTGTGCTACAAATCTAAGTGAAAATAAACGTGCAGAAGCATTTGGATAAGGAATGGAAATTTGAATAAAAGCAATAGTTACGTTCAAGAAAAACAAACATACAAGCAAATAAATCAATGGACCATTTAAACTCATCTTTTAGAGAGGCTTCTAAGTATGAATAGCTATAGAATTTTTTAATTCTGTTGCGGAGAGCATTGTATCTCTCGTGAGACTTATAGTATGGTCTGACTCTCAATAATTATAACGATTATTAACGGGCACGTCGAATACGGTCGGTTCATAAATTTTTATTACTGCTGCTACTCGGATAGAATTCTGAAAAGAATAAAGTTACAAAGAAGTTTTTACTTGGTTTCCACAGCACCAGGATTGTCAACCCACGCTTCGTCTCGGCAAAACCCGACTCGCTCGATGTCAACAAACGGTCTAGGCGGGATCTCCCCTGAGTTGGCCTGAATAATTTCCTCCCTTTCGTACTGTGAAGTTTGTATTTGTGTCTACAACATCTTCTACAGAGTGATACTTTTGTGTAAAACATCTGATGCAATGGCGAATAACATTTTGGGCATCAAGTCTCCAACTGAATTGAAATTTGTTGTCTTTGTAACCGACTACATTAGCTGAAGTGTGTGTAATGGGTGACAGCTTAAATTTACCGAGGACGGAGGGCTGATACGTTCTTATTTAGTAAAATGTGTTTAGCGATACAAACCTATTGAGAAAGTGAGCAGAATGGACGGTTTCAAAATGGGCTCACGGAAAATTTTATATCATAAAACATTTTATGACACACGAAAACTGAATATGATACTGGCATAGAGGGAAATATTTATCCTAGTTCAATTTAGCAGTAGGATACTGCAATATTCAAAAAATGACATCTATAAAACTTATCCCTCCTAGTATGTGAATTGGCAATAAATTCTTGAGCAAAAGACACAAGTAGAATAATCGAGATACCTTTGTACTCAGTGTGTTACAAATCCCTTCATTTTTACCTAAATATTGGCGCTGGCTCTCGAGCTCATTGTGTGGTTTTGACCGCCCGTTGAGGTTGCGTACTATGAGAACAAAATGTTAAGTTAAGTGTGTGTGTTAAGTGTAAGCCAGACTCCTGTCTGCCTGGAACAATTACACAAACGTCTGCATACACCGCATCTAAAAAAAAGTCCTTTAACTACATGCACGTAAATAGTCAAAAATTTTAGTAGTTACAATGTTCTTCGATGTGAAGCACGTAGGATCCTTAAGCCTCGATTCTAAAATACAGTCTAAAACCACGAACGGTAACTCAAGCACGCCTTTTCTGGAAGGTCACAGATCCTGTTCCAGGGCGCCAGCGACGACAGGACTGCATCAGGAAACAGGTGGCGCCGCGCAGGTGGTCGCCGGGCAAAGACGGCCGCAACTCCGACGGACGGAATTAACGGTCTTGGTAATAACGCTCTATGCCTGGGTCGCTCACTGCGCTCTTTTGGTAGCACACTTGCAGTCACGAAGTGATGTGCGTCCTGGCGAACGTCTGATGCATCATATTGAGCCTTGCGTGAGAATCCTGATGCGCCACTGATGTGTTGATGATAGCATTGGAGAAAATTGCATCTAAATCCTGAAGAACGGAAGGTGAATCCTTGGGAATCTTGTACGAGAATTCAGAAAAACGGTTGATGAATTGTGGTGATTCTTGTACGTGAATCCAGAAGAAGAACTGATGTACCGTACTGTACGCACGTCCAGGATACAAATAACACGTTTCCACGAGATTCTTTAATGAATTTATTTCACCTCACAAGCAGCGTCCCGCGGAATTTAGCTCACTCACCGTTTTTTGCCTTAGAAGTGATGATGAATAGTCTCTATTGTAACAAAATATTAAAAGAACTATCTTCTTACTTTATTTTTCGTAAGATACCATCGGTCGTCCATGGCTTTCCACATTTTTCTGTTCGCTAAAATGGTAATTGATGATTCTTAGCGTTCAGTATTCCCGTACGCACGACGATGATAGCGTCTTTATTCACATCGGCAAGGAAGGGAAGGGCTTCTTCTCATGCACATAGAAGATCAGTTACCGCTCCCCATTGCGCACGCATTACATCTTAAGTGTTGAATTTGCTAAGCGTTTTTCGCGTGGAGAGTATTTCTACTTCAAGTGAACGAATATCAACTCAGAATAGGGCGCAATTGATCGTTTGATTGGTTATGACCAAATTTTTCAACTAAACTTAAACAAGCTTTTATTGGTAACACATTGGCCTATATTCATTGACCTGTAGATTCAAACTCCCCTGAAATGGTAATTGGAGTTAATTAACTGCAAAATAACGAGCTTTTCACAAGAAAATAGAATTTCTTAAGAAACAAGAAAATATGAGATTACTAGAAACAATAAAACTAATGCCGCCAGAGGGTTTCGCTATTCTTTTTCAAGTTGACAAAACTCCACCTGTTACTTTAAAGTCCCGTTGGTACAATCGTTCATCCTTTAAAACTTCATAAACACATGAATTTTATTCATTTATGTAAGCCCTGCCCTGGCCAGTATTACAGCTTAGTGAACATTTTGATTATTATTGTACGACACTAACACATTTTAGCACGAAGCTCGTGCACAAATCGGACCCCGACGTGCTCGCACATGACGACGAGGAAATTAGCGCGGTGTGCCCGGGTGTCCTGCGGCTCTCACTCCCCAGGCGCAGGGGTCTGCATGAGCGACATGAGGAGATCACTTGGCTTGTGATATCCATGATCGGATTTCCTAGAAGTCTCTGCTAATACAATTATTTCGCGCCCGGCAAAAAGTTGGCGCCAGCGAGAAGAGGCTCGCCCTCACGCTTCTGCTTATAGGGCGGCATCGACTGCACGTCGCCCCGGTGCCTTTCCTCCTAGAGACTTGAATCTGCGCTTCCAACTCGCCACTCTCGAGAGTTTGGGTGGCTCTCGAGAGATATTACAGTTCACAATTCTAAACTGTGCCTTTGGTGAATGTTTCTCATTCCAGCGTAGTTTTGTCTTTCAACATAGCAAACGACTAAAACCATTATCTTTAACAACTTACGACTTATTTTCACCCGTAGCTCATGCTCGATCAATATTCTGACTCCAGTCGTTATAGATATTGAGATGACGTACCATGAAGAACTTTCATTAGAAACAAAGTTCCGATGATAACTAACTTGAGCTTCTTCACTTGGCTACATTTTGAGTTTACGTCAGCAATTTTAGACTCATGTCTGTATTCGTAGACGGTAGGCATCGATGCCCTCACGTGCCACCAGCCATGACACCTTGAGTCGTCTGAGAGGCACCTACAGTGCAAGCTTCGAATATGCGCTGCATGAACAGCTGCGGGTTCCATGAGATACAGGCTCTCAGCCTGCGTTCACCAGCAGGTGACAGCTCCAGCCAGTGGTACACATTTCAACTAACTCCTTTGCTCAGCGGTGGAATAATAATGATAGGAATAATAAACGGGCGCTGGTGTGCCTCACCCATGACGCGTCAGGACAGTTCCCTGCCCCCTACATCGTGAGGACAGTTCCCTGCCCCCTACATCGTGAGGACAGTTCCTTGCCCCATACACCGTGATGACAGTTCCCTGCCCCCTACATCGTGAGGACAGTCCCTTTCCCTCTACACCTTGAGGTCGGTCAGGGAAAAGAATGCGATAACTAATTATATCGTTGCTTTTAGTTGCTATAGTCCTACAGAGGAAACTACTCTCACGATTTGGATTTCTTACCTTTCGTCTCTAAAGAACAATACAATGAGACAAGAGCTTTGAAACGAGTACTGCAGATATTTTTTACCTTGAAAATTATACGTGAAATAATCAAGTAAAAGTGTGATAATTAAGCGAAGTTGAATAATTTCGAAATTAATAATTTCCATGCATTTGGTCCGAGCGAATACAAAGAACTAGTTCCTCTCCTAAAAACATAATTCAACAGCCCTGCTCACCGTTGCCTCTGCCAGTAGACAAGATTAAATCGCTTACCAGCAACTAAAAGCCACGATGATTAGTAGAAGACAGGTTCTAGTTAACACAAATATAAATTTAGAGTAATAGACTAGACTTGGAGAATAATCCAAACGAAACGCAGCCACAGAATTCATGTGCTCTGCACGCACAAGTATTAGGATAAGGGTTGGAGAGCTGTGGATGTTTCCTTATAAGGTCAAAGTCGGCGTGATGCAGCACGGCCTCTCCAGCCCTGAGGGCGGCGCCTCCGCCGTTACACAACCTGTAGTAGTTACGGGCATGCTGGGCTCCTTATTAGGGCGTGGGTTAAGTCATTGCTCGAGCCGTGGATCGACTTTGAGAAATGGTTGTTAAACGCAAAACTTCCACGACTCACACGATATTTTCTTATCATGCTGGCTGCGTCCAGGGATTTCCAGATTAAGAGAGCGAATACGTTCACTTAACTTCATACTGTAATCAATGTTTTAGGACAGACAGTACCTACAGACTCTGTCATTCTTTGAATCTTAAATTAGACTTCTATGAATTTACTACTGAAACCTAAAAACTGATCCCTGGAGAAGACTTTTACAAGTATATTATAACTTTAACTTTACATAGCTAAACTACACATGATTTTCACTGACGAGACACAACATCTTTGGCCATCCTTCGAACTGTGCTGGCGTTCATGTCGGCCCACAACGAAGATTCAGTCTTGGGATCGTCTGCTGCATGACATTCGTCGTCCCGTAGCTTGTCTCGGGAGATCTAGTGAGGTTGTATCCATCACGGAGATACGCACTTATTTGGTGCATTTAATTAGCAGGTTTCGGCGAATAGGAAAGGCGGCGCTCGAGATCATGCAAAAGATGGGGCGCAGGCGCCTGTGAAACTACACTCCGCATATGGGCATGAATTGGACACCGTTTTATTATGAGTAATTAATGTGCTGATAGCATCGCGTAGTGTCAGTGGCATCAGTTTTAAATTATGTTCGGTTGCCTTGGTAAAACAGCTTTCTGAAACTGACTCAAATATTTGCTTCCGAATACTAGAAATTCTTCATTGCGTTCATCACGAATCTCGACTGGGAACTCAGCTGTCTGAATGCAGGTTGTATGGAAGCATTTAAAACACATTTCACGTGTATTAACTTGCACCCTCATTATTATTTTTAAGGAAAAAACAGAAAACCAAGGCCACTTTCCATGACAAAATGTTACTTAATTGCTAAAACGATGATTCCTTGAAATAGCGGAGCTGTCATTCGATAGTTCTTAGCGAAATTAAACAGCCTTACCGAAGGTGATCGATAGCGTTGTAGCCGGCACTCACAAGGCGGACAAACGAGCCATAGGACATGTCACAAAACCAGTGTCGATGTCGAGGGACTTCCCGCATTCCTCAAAAGGAAGAGGAGCCGCAGAAGGGCGGGTCTGGCCTGGCTCTGGGAGGTCGAGTGCGGGTGGAGTGGGTGTTGCTCAGGTGTGCTCACACATGTTCTACTGCATCGCACCTTCTTTGGACATGAGACTCAAGCGCAGAAACCTCGCGGACTATCATGGCTTTGAACAAAGTCCTTATTTTTTGCCTTAGAAATTGTGAACATTTAAGGGCCTTGGCTTTAGCTAGTCTCGCTGCTGTTATTTTCTTGGTCCTAGAATTTTTATTTCGAACCAAATAAATTATTAATTATCCCTAGCACTGTAAGAGATCGGATGCTGCTGTAAAATTACGATACTAAACTTATGATAAAATTGTGAGGCCATGAAAGTTTGAAATAAAATTAATGGGAAAAGGAAATGCACCGACGACAAGCTTACGAGCTAATTTGTCGAAAGCTCTTCAAATAACGAGCATTAATTTTTGCGTAGCATTCTTAACTCGAGTTTAATGAGAAAAATACCAGCTCCATCACATCTAATTTTCTAACGTGATATAAGGTCTTTTAAGAGAATAGTCTTGCGAGAACTATTTCTACCAAAACTGAAAATAATAAAGGTTGAAGCCCAATTTCATCTTGAACTTAGTTTATTTTTTTGGATTACGTGCTTCACGAAAATATTATTCAATTCCTTTTCATGTTTTTTTCGTAGTTTGAAAATAAACCTAAAGAAATTCGTAGAATCCGGATGAAAAGTTTTATCTTGAATAAAGTTTTATTAAAATGTGAAGATTTTCTTATTCATACAAACTACAGGCTGAAGATGTTTTACAAGAACTGCCTTGGCGGTCAACTGCAAAAAGAGGTAAGCAAGATTTAAAGTTAACCAGATAAGAAAAACGTCCGACGGTAATAGTTTATAATCTATCATTTTATCAACCTATTTTTCGCATGACAAGCGAGCCTTTAAGTTAGAAAGGAAGTACATGATCCCGCTTTTCACTGGGTCACTCTGTAGCCACGTACGAGTTTCTCAGTTTGTTATGTTCAATTAAGTTGTTACTCTATTATCTTAGCCACTCTTTCACGATTAAAAATAGGTATGGTTAGATAAATTTGTTTGGCTTACATCAGAAAAAAAATAAATATAAATGAGGAGCATCTAAGACATTGTCCATGAATGCTCATCAGCAGAGAATTAGCTTAGTAATTCAATAGAATTAATACCACAACTTCAAGCATTCATGAACTAAAGAAGATTTCAACACTTGAACAATAAGTTCCCATGATTTGATAGATGTTCAACGAAACTCAAGATTGACTGTCAGCATATGGTTTCTTTCAAGTAACCATTGAAACCCATTTTAGGAAAAATTCTCACTGGAGACAGACGAAAAATGTTTTTTACGATAATATTCACCATAAGAAATGATGGTTAGATCGAAATCAAAGTCCAGATTTTGAAAATAATGGAAAACTGAAAAATGACGCCTTCTGTGTTTCTTCAAAACACAAAAAAATTTTACGTCGGCATCAGAAAACTAATAGACTCATAAAGTAAAATCATTCGAAAATGAGGGAAAATATGGACAAGATTAAAATACCATTGAAATGGATGTTTGGGAAAAATACGTCATTATTTCTTTCCTTTAATATATAGGGCTAATATTATGAGAACAGAAATGAACAATTGCACAAAGCAATTAATCGAATATCTATGCACTATTGTAGAAACCTGTGTTCAACGTAAATTTTGTTTTCCATGAGATAAGTCCATTAGATTTTAATCAAATATTTCCGCTGTTCCGTATTACAAGCATACTTTTTTCACTCGTGACAATGTGATGCTCTTGTGGGGACTAATGGGATAAAAATATAACAGTTGAAAAAAACTTCAAATTCAAACCCACTGCTCGTAGATATGCAATAACTACAAATGCACTTGTAAAGAAGTACGTTTTCATTACTATTTATATTTTTTTATTCTTTCTCATTTCATGCAGCCAACGAGCATATCTTCCTCGACAATTGGGAGCTAGGAAGCCTCTTTTTTACAATTCACTCTGCGTTATCAATTTCCATTGAAGTATTATTATTTTTTTTTGATAAACTAAGACGCTGAAAAAGTATTTATTTCCTATGAATGATTTCACGTTGCACTGAGGGCCAGAGACGTACTACATGATATGCAAGAAATTAAAAAAATCATTCTATAAGTTAATAATACGTACCGCATAACTTAAAAATGGAGAAATAACAGAAATTTTCCTGAAGCTGTGCTTATCATTACTGTTATGAAATCCTTAAATTCTTCACCATGGCATACTATAATGTACGTTAATTGAGCTAAGAAGTGATGAAATTGTACCATGATAAAGGTATAAAACGTCGATAGTTGTAATAGTATGAATAACAGTAAACCAAGTAAATGATAATTGTAATAGTCATGACAACAAGTACATTTAACGTAACATTACATATAATCCTTACAATAATAATGACACAAATAATAACAACACTAATTAAATAATACCAACGCAAAGATTTTCTGTTTGATATCAAAATTATAGTTGCAGCTCAAATTTTCTTGCCCGCTGTGCCCTTCCCGCAGCCTACCGTCGTTCGTCGCCAAATGGAGCTCTTGTGTCATGCGATAATTATAGCTACTGCGTGGCCTGCGCCGCCTCGCTCTATAAGAAGAGCTGACTTGAAGAAACATCGCTAACATGATCTTCCCTTGAGGTCATTACGTAGAATAATTTAGAGCGAGACCCGCTAAGCCTTCACTGCCCCACGTACAGAGTTCAGTACGCTCGATGCAGTCACTTCTACAGATGCTGTGAGTTTGTTAATGCAAAATTGCAGTTTACCGACAGGAAATGTTGTCCTATTGTTTCAGTTTGTCTTCCACCCACTGTAGCATTGATGTGCTTTCGGGAAGAAGTTGTATAGAATGAAAAAATGTTCGTCTACAAAAAGAAATTTAAGCGATAGAGCGGTAAAAATTGTTCTGAAGGGACGGATTACCTACGTTTGACTTGTAACAATTTACACTTGTACTGACAAATTGAAAATCTTTTTCAAACCGTGAACATCTCTACTCTCTATATTAGAGATAACTTCCTGCTGTATATTCCTCATGAGAGGCCTAAGCTAGTCTGTTCGAGAGTAAAAATCGTTAAAGTCAGACCCATTGGCGTGATAGTAGAGTTTTGAATAAAATAATATCCCTGAACTGTTCTACAGGCGCATCGTGGGGGCAGCAAAACCAATACTGTCGATGAAAGTTCGCCTACACGATAAAAATTTATTCAAAAAAGGCTATCAACATACAACAACGCATAGCTGTACTCATTAGCATCTCCTTCTTTGAATTTCTTGCCACGATTTTGCTCGGTAATAAAAAACACTTGAACGACGCATGCAGTCGAATTAGATCATCAACTTCTGACCAGATTTTGTGAGTAGACGCGCCAAATGCTCGAGCGACTGGAGGAGTTGTCCTGAGTGCGTCGCAGTTAAAACCACCGTTGCCAAGTTCGTTGGGAACTGCACTTGACGGAACAGTTCTCGTTAAATGGCAGCGAGTTCACACTGAGACTGAAAAAATATTCAAGGAACCAAGAGAATCAAGATTCGTAGAAATAATTTCAGATGGCCATGATTGTCAGAGCTGTTGAAAATTGCGACGTAGAGACAAGATAGGGATATGTTTTTATTATTGTCGTAAGATAAGCCAGAGGGATTTTCATCGGTCAAACGAATGGTAGATTTACAATTAACTTTTATTTACGTGTTACTTATTTTATAACTTTTGATAGTAATCAACCCTCTCAGAATACTAATTAGTCCGACTGAAATCTACACCTATGTATTAACGTTTAATAATGACTAATCACTATTCTATCATAATTCCTCTACTTATATCCATGAATAAAATACGCATATGTTTCAAAATAAAGTTATTTTAAGCTACAGTGCATAATTTCGTAGTTTTTCTTTAATTTAAAAATTTAAATCTTGAGAGACGAGTCCTTCTGCCCCGTGCAGATATACAGGAGTGCGAGAGACTTTTTTACCACACTGCACATAACAATTTTTTAATGTGCTATACATTATCATTCAAATTTATTGTGTGATCTTTTCTTTCTCTCACATACCATTTCTGTTTGTTTACTCAATGAATCGACTTGAGTATTTCAGGAGGATAAACTGGGCGCTGAAACGAGTTATGGTTGAGTATGCCAAACATGTTCAAAGGCTGTTGAAAGAAAGTATTTATGTGCACAATAACGGAGCAGTTCTGGTGAAGCTGTACCAATTATGACACTTGTAAATAATTATTTGTTCCTGCAGTACGCAGTAAGCAATCTAAAATACACGTATTAATAAAAGAGGTATTCGACTGCAATGGTAAATTAATAATTCGAGTTGGGCTAATTAACCCCATGTGGCACCGTGTTGCTTTCAGGCAACGATCCATAAAGACCTCTATGGATCACTGAAAATTTAAGATGATTACTCAAGAGCAATTTTTAGTGAAAACTGAACAATCAATCATCCAAAAGAAGTATTTTTATTCGAATTTCTTTAAGAAATAAACCAATCATTCCAGCCTATCTTAGCAATTTCGTTTACAAAACTTTTTTCTTAATTTGAATAAAAAATGCGTGTCATCTCGTCGGGTTGAATGGCTGCATTGCTACCATAGCGTCAACCTTTCACGGCCTTGGTGAGTTACTCGAGTAACCGAAAATTTCACTTTTACTATACTTTACCTGTATTAAATTTATTCATCATGATCTGGTGCCCAATGTCACTTGTAAAACCCCTCTTACAGTGTACCCATTCCTGTGTTTTCCCTCGAGACATTCATTCAAGCGAGTAAATATCAAACCAAAGAAAAGGTTAATTTACTGCTTGAAAAAAAATAAGGGCATAAAGAGTTGAGGCACCGGAGTTCGCCAACGGGAAGTGTAGTTCCCAGGAGACAACTGTCGGTAATTCCGTTTCCCCGAGGCCTTGCCAACTACCTGCAGTTGTCGTACCTGCCAAAAGCATAGCAGCTTGAGTGTTCTGTTCCCTGACAAAAGAGATAGCCATTTAGTAGCCCTCGAAGAGAAAGGACTAACATCAGTTTGAACATAATTTGCACGGGCACGTTTAGCGCACACAACACCTCCCTCTCAATTACACATCCATGTCTTTGATAAAGTATTGATTCGTTAATCCAAAATACATAGAAGCCAACCCCTACCCTAAGACAAACACACAACATATTACTAAAAGAGATACCTTGGTTTTTTAATATTCTCAGAAACATTTATTCAGACAATTTCTGAAGTTGCTCATTCTTCCCGCCGAATGACCTTGACGAGAATTAAATCTATGATTATTTGCAGGTACAGTCGTCCCCAGAAAAGTGCTTGAGCACTTCCATCGAACAACCGCTCTGCAGTCAACCCACACGGAAAGCGGTACCAACTACAGCAAACATTAAGTAGCGCAGAAAACGTTTGTGTCATAAGAAACAAATAAAGCGCGTAATAAGAAGCAAAAAAGAAAATAGAGCGGATTCTTACTGAAATTGATGCAACGATCTAAAACTGGTGAAACGGTAATAGCAGGACAAAAAAAACATTGAAGATATCATGGGGAACTACTTTTGATAATTCATTTTATGCGTATGCCCAGACAAAAATAATCAAAAAAAGCTCTTGCGAACCTACTTTTTTCAGCTGACACAAATTTCAAGGAAAGTTGTTGGCAGAGTATATTCATTAGATATTTTGAAGACAATTAAATTTGTTACTCATTTCACGTAAACTGTTCGCAAGGAATAAGAAGACCGTCGAAGCATCGTCATCTTCTACATCTGTCTATATTCACCCGAGATAAACTGTAATTCAGCTGTTTCATAATTTTCTGTAGCACCATCGTATTCAGAATTTACAGCTGGAATAATTTTTTTCGAGCCTTACTTGTATGTACTTAGAGATGTTTCGGCCGTCACGCCGAGGCCACATTGGGGTGCCGCCGCTTTGTGGGCATGGTGCGTCTTTGCAGATCCGCGAGCTGTTCAATGAGGCCGTTTCCCTCCGCCGTTTGAAAATAGTGAGGCAAGGGAGGCCTATCGGGGATAGTTTGTAGGAAGTTATCCAGCTTCGTCTTGAAGACGTCCAGGGAACCATCGAACTCTCTCAGATCTCTAGGCAGAGCGTTGAATAGTCTGGGTCCCATCACAGCGAAGGATTGTTCATGTCTAGTTCGAACGCTGCCAGCCGCCCTCGCATTGAACGTCAGCACAACACACATCTTACCGAAACGAACGTGCTGCTTTGTGCGCAGCCTTATTGTCTCTTTTTTGAAGTCTCGTACTAATCCATGAATCATTTTACAGGTGTAGATTAAAAGGTATCTCTCCCTTCTTTCCTGAAGAGAATAAGGTTGACGAAATTTCAGGCGTTCCCAGTAGTCTAGCTCTTGGACCTCACGAATCTTCTCCGTGAAACGTCGTTGTACACTTTCCCGCTTCACGATGTTATCCTTAGAGGAGCATCTCAGAATATTCATCCTCACGCCCCTGAGAACAGCATTTAACATCAGTTTCGATCTCACGCTGATTACTTTATCGAAACGATAATGTACCTTTTCATCAATGTCTTCGGTACTTAATCATACTTGACTTGGCCTAAACGGCAACGTGAGAACAAGCGTTGTTTGGTGAGACGTGCCGTCCTCCCGGTCAGCCTGCACCAGGACCACGGCTCAGCCCCGCCCAAACTCGACTGCTCGTCCTGAACTTTTTCACCTCAAATGACATACATCTGAAATTAGGATTGCAAACATTCCATGCATCGGAATCTTTCCACAACGTTTGGCTGAGTTCGTTTAGATTTTAGGAGATTTGATTTGAGCTATTATTTTAGCAATTTAGCAATTGGGCAACTGAAATTTAGCAATTTGTTTGTCTTTTGAGTGGGAGTGGATGCTGAAATTGTGATGACATTGATTGGGTTCGGTCAAGTGCCTCGCAAAAAAATATTTATTAATAATTAAGGAAGACTGCATAACGAACTTGACTGGGCTGATTAAATCACACAACGTTTAGGAAACGTTCGAATTTTTCCTACTTTTTCTATATTTCTTACGACTTTTGTATCAGGTCAGCGGTGAAAATTAAGCCTCTCGACTCATAAGCTACCATTAAATTTTCTATTGACATTTTTTGCTCCCCAATGTCTGGCCATTTGCCACACGCCTGCCCTCGCATTATGTTGCTTGCGGCGTTCGAAAGCATGTCCTGAGGTTGAAATGTTATGCTTATGAAGTTTTATTATCACTGAACTTGAGCAATAAATTAGGTTATTATTAATGAAATGGAATGATCGAAGAAATAAATTGTGAAATTCGATGCACCTACATTTTTGAAACATAATTTCATTTCATAAACAACAATTTAGTAACTGTGTTGCTTATGACAGGCCTGATTATCGCTTGCGACTTGATCAACTTTCTTTGACTATACTTTCGGGACTAACAAACTCAGACCATGAATCTTTAATGCAGTTAACCATGCTACCCTAAATTGGAAGAGTAGATCACTCTAGTGAAACCCACCGAGTTGACCAGTAAGAATACTGTTGCAATACCGTCATGAAATTAAATGTAATCTGCAATTATGAACCGCCGAACAATTACTGCTGGATGCCCACCGATAAAAACAAATAGAATAACTCTTCGACACCACGAGCACTTGCATGGCACCAATCCACTCGCTGTCTCACGCAAACATTGGCAAATTGATGTCATTTTTCCCGCTTTGTTCCTCGTTTCTCAGAACACTGCAAAGATACTCTGTTTTACGTAGAAAGACGACCTCTGGGGTTGCTTTGTTACCGTTGTTGTGTAGGTAAGGGCGTCGATAGTTCTTGCATCGGTAAGACTGCTGATAGCAGCGAGAGCTAAACATTTCTCGGAATACGCTCCGATACTGATAAGATGCATGTGAGATAGGGACCATCGCTGCCCCGCAGTCACGTGTGCACTGCATACTACGTGTCAACATCGGGCTCGTGAAAACGTGTGTACGCACACTGACTCAGTCACTCAGAAATGCATACATAGGTCTGCAAAGTACACAAAAATGTCTAAATCAAAACATGGACAGCAATTTTGTTGTGTGATTCTTAGAACTTGCATTAAAGGGGATTTTGTATTAATCCAACTACCTGTTTGTACTTCAACTTATTGACATGATGTTTGGAATTTCTAATTCCAAAATGTATTGTTTGAATGCCTTAGTGTGAAAACCTTATTTCATACGAAACAAGCATCTCCGAAACTATAGCACCTTTCCGAAAAATATTTAGCAAAGGTTTGAATCGGAACCACCATTTCCACTATAAAATTATCATTCAAAGATCCAAAGCAATTTTAATTCAAAACTCCCGTGGAAAGAAGAAAGGCAAAATTCTTTCCAATTTGTCTTTATGTCATTTTAATGGAAATGGTGACACAATGAGCGGAAGAAGGCACAAAAATCCCCGAACATCATTATGTATACCATTAAGAAAAAACCATACGTTCTCAATTAATTTCCCCTCTCAGAAGAAAGCTTTAAATTAGCACCCAGAATCATTAATAACATTTTGAGCAGGGGCTCAATGTGCAAAATATCTAATTTTGCAATCAAATTCCTTTTTCAGACTTCACTGAAAAAACCTTCAGAAATTGTATCGATTCTCTAACCAGGAAACATGCGCAAATTTACCAGCCGAATCAAGCTGATCCAATAACGACAATTTAATCGTAAATCAATGACGCGTTGAGCACAAAACTTCGTCGCCCATGCGCACGGGGCCTCCCGCTGCCGCGGCGTGGTGCTCTCGCGGACGTGGCGCTCGCGTGGACATGGCGCTCGCGCGGACATGGCGCTCGCGCGGACATGGCGCTCGCGTGGACGTGGCGCTCACGTGGACGTGGCGCTCGCGCGGACGTGGCGCTCGCGCGGACGTGGCGCACGGGGTCCTTTTCCGAGCTCCTCTGCGAGCCTGAGCACACTTCTGAGCGCGTTTATGCGTAAAATAGACAGAATGCCGTGAGACAAATTACCCAAATAGATACGTCACCCGTGAACATGTCAGCCAAATGGATAGCGATTAGTCGCATGAAAGCGTCAAGAAATGTAGGTACTTAATTACTAGTATAAATATTTTCAGTACAAGTCCGAATGGGACACGTACTTGATGTATCGTAATGATACTTTCAGAGAGTAGCCACACTTTCAATCAGATCTGACAAGGAATCAAGCGCTTGCATCAGTTGGATCTTGAACCTGGCCGCCCATATGCCATATTTGTCTAGGCAGAAAAAAACAAATCGGGAATTTCTACTGCATTTTACTAAATATTCGTGGAGCCGGCACGATGTGGGTTGCAGGGATCAGCTGGTGGGTGAGCCTCGTGAAATTTTTTGAGTTACATCAATGTTTCGAGCAATTCGTGATGGCAATTCAAAAAACGAAAAATCTACGAAACTGCGCAGTAAATATAGTGTTTGTGTTCTATATTAATATATCGAATGTGCGTGAGTCGTGTTACGATTTCAACATCACTTTTGTCAATTTCATTCTATGTTTACAAGCGATCTGGATAGGAGAGACGTAGCTGATATGTGATAGTGTAAGCGCTTGCCTGTGCAGCAGATCCTTTACATCCATTTCTGGCCAGTCACACAAGCGCTCGGTCACAGCCCTGTAAGAAATCAGTGCAGTTGCGCGGAAGACTTTGCGTAGTTCTTCGCAGAGATGGTTGTTTTCTGACGTATTCTGGCAGCTTTGTGCAGATTATCTCAACCGGCGAGGAATTGGCTAGGACAGAGGAGTAATGTACGTCTTATTATTGTGTTTTGGTGCTTGCATATTCAAGTAGTAATGTCCTAAAGCGGGCACAACGACCGCACCACTGCACTGCTGGACAGTGAGCTCTGAAAAATTAAATAAGAAGTAACCACCTTAGTTACCACAAACCCACCTGCGACTCGTTCTCTTCCCATAACTCAACCATCAATCTTAAGAAAATACGTTCCATGACTCACTCATGCACTGGACAATTTAGAGGGAATGGCATACAAAAAGATTGGCTATCTCAAAGAAAGCTTAGTCAAAATCATTCTTGGAAATGGGAAAACAGAGCTACGTATGCCAAATGAAAATAATCACGAGGAAGCTGGCATGAAGACTGTTAAATGTGCTACCTAAAAATTTGAGAACGTTTCAATCGCGAGCTCAACTTTGAAACTTTTTTGTCCCACGTCTTACAAATGAGCACAATTTATAAGGTATATAGAGTATATACTTAAACAAAGCTAAAATTCTGCCTCATCAAAGATTCAAAACTCTATAAATAAAAATCCAAAACAAACATCGCATCTGTGAATGATTTTGATGGTAGCTCATGCGTACCAACATAGTTAAAAATAAGGAATAGTTTAGGTGAAACTATAGAACTGGCAGTTATAATTCCAATCCATGAAAATATTTTCCACCGCTGACGAGCATATTAGTGGTGTGACAAAACGCTCGTTCTTGGTCCACCCAAAACAGTTTTCTTGTTAAATACGAAACTTAAAGCAATATTTCTTGGGTTTTACATTGAGCTGATCTGAAAGTTCAAATATGTATGCTTGTCCGATCAGTATATTCACAAAGACTATCCTTTGCTTAGATGGCCGAGTTATAACATTTTGTTTTCTTTGGAATAATTTTTAATTTAAAGTGTGAACTATAAATCATGCACGATACCTTAAATTCTCGCACCTGAACTCTAAAATCATGAAAGAATTCGATGAAATAATATAAGGAAAAAAACAGCCCGACAAGCGTAAGGAATTCTGATCAATTCTTCGTTTCTCAGAAAAAATTATTTTCATCGGCAATACAATTCTGTAATCAGTAATGAAAGACGATTATGAGACAGTCTTTCAATCGCACGCCCAAAAGCAGGAACATAATGTGTCCTCTATTACCTTGACAATTGCGTTGCACTAACGCGATTTTTTTTGGAAACCTGCATTATTGACTTGTTTAACACTAAGACAGATATGGCACTGAGTACTTCACTTATCGAGTGTTAATAAGAAATAGCGCTGTAAGATCAACCTCGTTCAGGTATTTACTACAGAGTAATAGCTATGATCTTGGTAACACCGTGTGAGTTGGGTGACTGTATCTGTCTGAAGGACCTGCCTCTTCAAGATTTACTCAGAACACTACACTGGCTCACAAGAAATGCATATCGCGCTGACCCTGTGTCGAGTGCTCGGGAGCTGATCGTCTGTCAAGTGGAGTCACAAAGTCAAGCTAATTCATCAGAAGTTGTCGATAGTTCAGCCAAGGTTTCAACACGCAACAACAGATCGTGATCTATTCTAAAACTGGGCACACAGAGGTACCAAAAAAGTGTGACGATAGCATGATTGATCTTGAAGTACTAATTAAATGTAGTAACAATAATAAACGTATTAGTATGCACTGGAATAAATATCGTGAAAATAAGTAACAACTATGTAAATCCATTAATGTTATCAGTTATAGATATTTGACACATTATGATACATTCTTTAGCGTGCTGCAAAGTGATTTTGGACTTCAAGAGCGATTTAACTGAGGTCGAATATTTTTGCGACATCCTGTATATATGTTGACGATGGCTTGAATAATCGACTTCACGTTTGGAAATGACGACAATTTTGAAAGCGAAATTCAGAAAGCTACCACTCAGAGCACAACGAAGTAACGAATGCACGATTCCATCTAAACGAAAAATCGTTATTCGTGGCCTCAGCCTTTGTACACCGGATATAATTCTGAGATAAATTCCACCCGACGAAAACATCTGATCACACTGCGGCTTTCGAAAAAATGGGAAATTCAGAATGGAAAAAACTCGCGTAAATTTCAAAGACGACCTCACGCTAACAGCGTGTCGGTGAGGAGGTGCCTTCATCTTGGGTCAAATTTCTGTGCGCCGTGAACTCGTGCGTCAGGATGGAGACCCAGTCTGACTTTGGTACATGAGTTCTTATAATTATCCATAATTTTTGGATCCCACGTATTTTCATGCATTATTTTAAAAAATTATCGCTTAGGCAGCGATCAAGTCACAGACTGAGGTGACATGAGGGCGGGCTCGAAAGAAGAGCGCACGGTCGGGGTGAGCAATAGCCGCTGGTGGTAAGAACTGACGGGACAATGATGAGGTGAAAATGGATGCATGAGTGAACAATTTTAAACTGAAAATAAGCATATTCCAGAAAACGGTATGAACGGAAAAAAATAAGTAATAATGGATTTGAGATAGGCTTCCGAGACTCATGCGGTGACATCGAAAAAAGTTACCGAGACTGATGAAACCATTGAGGAAGAACTGGCAAGACGAGCGATAACAAACTTTTACAAGAAGAAAACGAAAAGTATTGTTCACTTCCAATAATTACCTTATGGGGGTTCAAATATGCGTTCGTAGGACAAAAAAATACAAGCAGGTTGAACGAAAATTACCCTATGCAATGTTAAATTCCTTGTGTGTCACACAACTATGCAGTACAAAGCTTCTCTCCTCCCGTTCGTAAAGATAAAATAAAATTTCAAACGAGAACTCCTCGTGCTCGCCATCCCTGTACGTTGGAGACACCACAACTCATCACTGAAATCATGTTAATTATCCGTCACTTACAAGCCTTCGTATCAGTCACACGGTTTTCATCACAAAGTCCATCTTGACATTCACAAGAGCGAAATATAGCACGGAGAAAAGTCTGCTTTCCGGTTAAGTTAACAGAACCATTTTTTACTACTATTCATTTGAGATATGGTTATCTAATCGTAGCCAGTTACGTCAATGCACGGATTCGTTTGACGTCAGAGTTGAATATTAAGTCCTTCAACAAACCTTCTGAAGGACCGCACACATGATACCAGCCCTTTGCAATAAAAAATTAATAAATAAAAGACTAGATCTTCAACAGACAAGCCCTCCGGCGTCTCTAGGCTAGTTTTATTAGAGAAAGAAAACACCAGTCAACCAAAGTCTGCGTAGAGATATGTATAAAAAATTATGAGAAACGTAAGAGGATTGTGAGTCCCGAACAATTTTTCAGATAAATATCTTTGATTTTGCAAAAAAAGATGCATGTTCTGGTTTTCAACGAATAAAAATACATTGAAAGTAAATTTCATTTTCATTCATAAAAGTTTCGAAGTGTATTCTGTTCTTTCTCATTTTCAATACCTACGAACTTGAAAGACATGGCAAAAGTATGGCATAGGTTGGATGTACCAACCATACTCAGCCTTAAAAAGTGTCTTTGAAAAAGTCATGATATTATGAGAGAATACAATAAAATATTGAGTCTCTTCATGAGCTCACTGAACATTCTACATCATAATCTTGTGTTGACAAAAACAGAATCAATATCAAAAAGGTTACGTCCATGTTTCTGTACAAGAAAAAACCTTTAAGATGCTTTTGAACTATTGTGCTCTGATTACAGTTGGCTCTGAGGTTCGAATTATATACCGAAAAATTAAGTCAAAATTGAACCTATCGCTTTGATGATTAATGTTTTATACAAACAAAAAACCTCTACTTCAACGGGAATTCTGTTGTTCAGTAAGGTAGATGGGGTCTTTAATCATACTTATACAATTTAATATGCAAATGAACCATTTCATTTGTACCGCAATTGAATGCAAAGGAATTCATAAAAATATCATGACATTTATTAACTTCTTTATTTTTTAACGTCCAACATCGTAACCTGTTCAGAACACAATTTCTTTTGAATAGGAAATTGAATTAGTGGATTTTGTAAAAAAGCTTAGGAGTAGACTACATTTATATTCTTAGTTAAAATAAACTTATTTCACTATGAACATATCAAATATGATATGAAATTTTAACTAGAGATGCTGCAGGTACCTAAAAACTCAACATATTTGAAGACCTTGCGTTTTTATGCTTCCATTTAACGCCTTCTACGGCAAGTATGAGTTAACTCATTTTGACCTATTTAGTATCTTTCAACTTTACAGGCGAGAAAACACATCTAATTTTCTTTTTTTAATCGTTGTCGTAGTAGCCATAGTAGTAGTACGAGTTGTAGAAGTAGTAGTAGTAGTAGTAGTGGTAGTAGTAGTAATAGTAGTAGAAGTAGTAGCAAGGATAGCAACGCTTTAGTAACTCAAACCCAGAAGTCCCGAAGGCCTAGCTAAAGCTAAGGTAACATAACAGTGTCCCCCTGGGGACGCCAGTCCCCATATCTTAAGATAGACAAGCCTATCTAACTTAACTCTATTCTTTATGGCTTATCCCATGACCCATGAAGGGTCGATGATGAATAAATAAGTTTGAAATGAGTTTCTTCGTTCTTGCTTGACTCCTCCCTGTATAAGCCAAACATTTCCGAGTGTACTCGAACATGTGAAAAAATTACAAAATCCCTTCGAATGCAGCAAGCGTTCGTCAAAAAACCTGTTGAGGAAGCCGTTAGTTAATACGTTGAAGAGATGTTGAGACTAAAGAGCTTGTGCTCAAATGCAAGCTGCAAGTGAGGGAAGACTGTAAACAATAACAGTAGAACTATAAACACAGTCATTCAGGGTTGGGAGGCAAAGCAAGCAAAGTTTCCTTGCGATATGTGCCAGCAGTGCTCCCTGGCAGAGCGCCCAAGTATGTCACATTTGCGGTCAGATGGCTATATTGAGCGTCACTCCAAGAAATGCAGGTCAAAATTAACCTCTTGGGAATGATCGGAATTCCAAACCCGCGTTGCAAAGCGCAGAAAGAGGGGAAAGCAGCCCTCCGTTGGTGCGGCCTTCGGACGCACGTGGGGTAGACAACCGCTTCAGTTCGCGGAAAATCTGAATGAGGAGGAACTCTTCAGTCGTAAACATCGCTGCGCAGACCAACTTGGAGGGCGCAAGTCGAAGAATGACCATTCTTTAGGTATAATTCTAACGCTTCCGGTGATGACATTGCGATGAAATGGGATACTATCATGTTGTTTCAAAAGTACGTTTGCATTCAAAAATGCGTTACTCACCTCCAAAAAATGCATTTATAGTAACTTTTTGCAACACTAATTAACTGAAAACAACTGTAATTTACTCTCGTTGAACAAACGATACACTTCATTTGCGCGTCTCAAGAATGCGACTTTTGAAGGCTCCCTGAAAATTGCTCAGAAAGTTTTCCTTTAACTTTTGTAGCTTCATTTCAGGAGAGTCATTGAAAATTGTCGAGTGTCGATAGAAGAAATAGATTGATTTTCATTCATTACGCCTCAAATTGAAAATCATCAATACTCTTCAATATCACACGTGCCTGTAGCCATCTTTATGTCGTTTTCTCCAACATTTTCACAGGCATCAGATCTCTAAGAGTAGTTGTGAGAGCTCATGCACTGCGCGCAGTGTTCGATATTTGCGTGACCGCGCGCTCTATCCATTCTTCAAATCTGTCCGTTGAGATTAAATTAAATATTATACATCAATTCACTAGTTAAAACTAACCTAAAATTATGGTGAATCTTAACTAACTCTGCAAATGTTGTACGTGTTTTTCAGTACCAGTTACACAACGCTAATGGAGGGCACAAAAGTACCTCATTTCTTAAGTTCTTACAGGGTCAATTACATAACACCAGGTCCCTGCATCAGTGCACAAAAGTTCCTTATTTTCCAAGCACTCACAGTTACAGGACGCCAGGTTAGGGCACTACAGTGCTTCATTTCTCAAGTACATTACGGGGATAGAAAGAGAAACTCTGGCCAGGATAAGGAGGTCAGAGGCAGGAAGTAGAGTTATGCGAGGTCTTTCGATAAATAAGCTCTTACAATTAATGTCCCACGTAGACAGACCGCCGTCTGTACCACATTTGCATAGGTAGAGCGATATGAGCACAATTAGTTTCCCAAAATCTCCTCTCGTTAATAAAATCGCTCTAAAGTCGTAGTAGGAAAAACACCTCTATAAGAACAAAACTTTATGATGGGGTAACGTCCAACGGAAATTTCCCTCGAACATGACTAAAATTGAGAAAAAATTTACGTATTCTAGTTTCCTAGAACACAAGCTTCACATTTGGAAACGAGAGACTTAATAAGCCTCTGCTGTTGTGGTGTTGTGACTCCGTACTTTTCTCCCTGACGGCGTCTACTGCATCACAGGTCTCAGGGCAGTAGTGTAGGTATGACGTCGCTCATTTTGTCATTATGTTAATCACATGTAAAGCTATCCACTTGTTACCCATATGTTACTCACATGTAAAGCTATCCACATGTGACCCATATGTTACTCACATGTAATGCTACTCACATCTAACCCATATGTTACTCACATGTAAAGCTACCCACATGTTACCTATATGTTACTCACATGTAAAGCTACCAACATGTTACCTATATGTTACTCACATATGGGTAACACAATTTTATCATTCACATGCAACTCATGTTTTTGTCGCTCACCTGCAACTCAGAATTTTGTTACTCACATATTATTCACAATTATGTTACATGTTACTCACAACTATGTTGCTCATATTACATTACTCACATTGTTATAATGTTTATTACAATGGCAAAACACCCTTCATTTCATTCATGTGTTGGCCACACATTTTGTTGCCCCTATTCCCTGGTACGCCGTTATTTACAAGGCACCAACGTGCCGTGGAGCGCTACCGATTCTAAAAATAGATATTTTTTCAAAATACCCGTGGATATCAAAGAAAGCTCAATTTAGTCCATCACATTCGAGAAAAGAATCATTTCTTCTGCATGTAGGTGAAGTGAACCCGGGGCAGCTTTTTCCCAACGTTGAAGCATCAAAATTCCATGTCACTTTAAAGTGGCAAAGAATTCTGAAACGAGGCTAGTAAATTTCTTGGCTATTGTAACCTGACGCAAAAATTCTATCTGATAGGCTTAAGTATAGAACCTGCTCTAAAAAACCTCTGCTTCCTCTTCAATCAATACAGAGAAGCACGCACTTTCGAATTTATGCATAAAAACTGCCACCGGGCACCAACAAAAGAACGTGTGGATCGCGACGTAGAATACGTGTTTTGAAAATTATGGTATGTGGCTTAAGAATAATATTTCAAATAGATTTTGAATAAATTTCTCGAAATCTATAGTCTCGCAACAAGGCACTGCACCTGGAGACGACGGCTGCTCAATTGTGGCCCAGTTAGCACAAGTTTCCGACGCGATAGGAAGCCAGAAATACCATGATATTAGGGACGATTATAACAAACACAATAACAATGATAATAATGTACATGGAAAATTGTGCTTATGATAATAGTAGCAGTGATGAAGGTAACTCTATGTAACATGAATTTTCTTTCGAGGTATTCAAGAGTTATTTTATTTCTTGGCTTCTTTTCATTGGAAAATAATAGAAAACGTCCATTGTGCCTACGATGCATTTTGCTATCGTACTCTACTTTTATTACGTTTATTACTCGTAATATAATGAAGAGAGGCATATTTCAAAATTCATGGACTTTAACACAAAAACAAACTTTCAGCAATATTTTTCTTCAATTTTTTGACAAAAAAATAATGAAAACTTCGGTTTTCACCCAATAACAAGACAGAAATGAAATTTCGTCGCAAAGTGAAGTAGAAAGCGTTTTTCGCATTCCAAGCCCCTTTCCTGCTCTTAGAGAACATGGTTTTGCATACATAAATGGGTGTATACCGCATACATCAACGGGTATGCTAATTTTAATATAAATATTTAGTACGTGTCACTGCCCCCTTCTTCTCTTCCCCCTCTCTCCACCCCCCGAATCTCGCACGACCTGCGCATGCGTATATGCGCAGCCACACCTGCCCAGGTGGCCTGAGCGTGCCAGGCCACCTTTTCATTCTAAGTCTCCGAACGTAATAATTTGAATGTTATGTACAAAAAGCCTCGTTATGTCAGATGGGAATAATTTTAATCAATCTGTGCATTGAAATTTTGAATCATGTTCGTAATTAACGAAGTAGTAGTAGTAATGGTGAAGATAGAAGCGCTTCAGTAACTCATACTGTTTCGCACCGAAAAAGTCGGCACCATTTAGTATGGACTTCGGGGAACTGGGAATCTATGCACAAGGTGTGTTACCACACAGGATCCCCTGCGCAAAGAAACAGCAAGTTAAGAAGGAAGAGGAAGAATAGATAAAGAATAATGAGTGACGAAGGCAGAAAAAAGGGAAAGAAACAAAGTGGGTACGAAAAAGAGAGGTTCCGAAGACTATCTGTAGCTGAGGTAGCATAACAGCGCCCACTGGGGCCGCCAGTCCCCATAGCATAGGATAGACAAACCTAATTATCCTCACCTTATTGTCTATGGCTTATAATTAACGAAGGGAACTATTAATTTAGCAATGGCATACTGCATTGATGAGCGGTGCTTGTTTTTTTAAGGCTGTCTAAATCCTTCTGAGTTGTTTTCCCATCAAGAATGGAAATTCATGCGTTCTCGAACCAACCATTCAGTCACAAGTGGTTTAGCAAATTTAATCTTTCACATCAAAGATAGTGAATCAAATCATGTCAATCTGTACATGGTGGCCACTTGCCTCCTGGAAATGGGTACAGAAAAACAATCCATGCCCTTATGTAGCAATAGTTTTAACGAATACTTTAAAATGTAGTCGTGGAAATTCAACTTTAGAGTAGCATACGTTATACATAATAGAACCATTTACAAAACTGTTCGAGACTCATAATTGTCAAAGTAGATAGAAATTAGGAGCTAGCGAAATGAGAGCGAATGAAGTTTCATTCTGATGACATCACGATTGTATCGATTTAATTAATTAAGTTGACGAATTAAGAGACGTTAAAAGAACCTCGTGCCAGTTCTGAAAGCTTCAGGCCGTGAGAATGTACGAATCTAACGGCGTGTGTCGTTATCACATGGTTGAAATATCGATATCTAGGAACAAAGTTACTTAGGACAAAAAAATTATAACGTCTAGTATAACTAGATGAAGCATATAATCACACCATTGTTTACAAATTTGTGAACGTTTGTGATCGAATCGGTGAAAAGTAGCGTTATTTTGGCTGGAGAAGGAAGATGCAGCGAACACACAGATAGCGAGCGAAAACTCTATGGGAAGCAAGACCAACAGTAAGCCCTGTTCCTGACTTCATATAAGAGCTGGGCCATCTCTTCCTTGAACAACATCTGGCTACCGACGTCAGGACTCGTCTTTCATGGCAGAATTTCCGTTGTTTTTAGTTTTAATTTCCCCCAGGCAAATATTTCATACGTCCTCAACAATTTAATGTTCTTTTTTCGGAGTAAAAGGATTAGGAACATTCGTTAATGGCTAGTCCGTTTGTTCGGACCCATCAAGTGGAAAAAAATATCTCGACAATAATTTTAGATCATCATCAATTACTTCTGGGTATTTTGAGCGGTTCGAGTATGTTTTGTTTTTCTCAAAAGGAAGCCTCAAAAAAAGTAAAAAAATCATTGACCCTGCGCTTTTTTTCAGAGAGCCTCTGCAGGTTGGTTCCTCATTTCCTTGATATGATGAGCCAAATTAGCGCACGATTATCAGTATTTCATTTGTTCGAGGCTTCATCGGAGGCAACATTACCGTCGCCAGGACCGATAATTGGAGCTGATCGTGATGTTGCCACAACGCGTTGCTTCAGGTCTCAGTGAACCATTGCGGCCGCCACGCTGGGCGGTGCGCATTGCCCAGCGTAATTCGATGTCATTCCAGACCCGTGCACTAACGTCGATTTCTCTTTGTGGTTGATTTGAGAAACCAGGAACAAAACTGCATTTTCGATTCACTCAGACAAAAAATGTTCTTGTTGTAGAACGTCTTGAATTAGGAATGTTAGGTCAGTATACTAAACGCGATAAGTGCGGCAGGAACGCGTTTTATCAGCAGTGTGCCCCATTTGTGAATGCATTCTAGAACATCTAAATTTTCCAGACATCCTCGCTCAAGTTGCAAAATTGCAGCGCAGCTCAGAAGCTGAAATTGACAGACTGGAAGTGCTAGCCTCCGGGAGCCTATAATATTGTACTAAGAGAGCACGGCATTTCTTGAACGTGATGGTCGTTGCATGGCTAACATTGTGCTCAATGAAACCATCCTAACAGTATTGTGCTAGAAATGTTATACCACACACAGGGTAGAAAATGTGTTATTAATATAGATATATATATATTTATTTACGGGAAATAAAATGGGCATGAGAAGATGGTGGGCAGATGTACTTGTTGACAAAATTAATTGTGTACAAGTTTTCATATAATGCATAGCTGGAGATGGATTCCAGATCTGACGTGGAGCCACGAAGTGATATTGGTTACGCTAATGATATATTGTTTTAAACTTTTCTGTGTAAGGTAAACAAACTTGTTTGTCGTCATGTCTGAGACAAGAATGTCCGAAAACTGGAATTCAAGAAGTGTTTGATAAGTTGTATTAAGCTTCCACATTTTAAATTATACGAGCTAGATCTGGTAAGAGCTAAAAGATGTCCAAAGGAAAATTAGAGTTTCAAGGTATCAAATAAGTGCAAATGGATTCAAGATATTAAATAGCCAATAAGGATACGAAATGGATATTTAGTTTCAAAGTATGAAATAAGTATAAATGGATTCAAGATATTAAATAGCCAATAAAGATGTAAAATTATCAAATAGACAATAAAAGTTTCAGGAAGTCCAACGGCCAATGAGGGCTTCAAGATATCACATCCGCAATGAGAATTTCAAGATTCTAAATAACCGACAAGAATTTCGAGATACCATATGGCCTAAAACTGTTTCTACATGTCAACCGCCACCATTCATTGTAAATTAACTAACACTTCCGCCTTTCACAATCACTCGGTTATAAAAAATTACAATCTATGAATTAATATGAATTACTAACTCAAGTCGACAATGCAACGCTGTGTAGCTATGATACACGTATTTGGAAAACACATCACGCACGTGAAGATGGGAGTAGCCATGGGAGGTGGTGCCCAGTGGTCGTGACGGTCTTGTAAGGGCACGAGGACTTGGGGGACACCCGGGGAGGTGCCCACATGCCCCTCCGGAAATGACGGCATGCCATGCATTCCCTCATAAAAAAGTACATCTCGCTTGAGAACATTTTTTAAGAAGGCAGCACCTAGTGACAGTTGCTCGCCAGATCAGTGCTGGAAAAACCGATCACGATTCCGCAGTTACGGAGGTGCCTTGAGAGCGTCTCCATGACAACGCTGCAGACGCCAGTCCATGTATGTAAAAGGTACAGTTAACCGCTCTGAGGTTTCTGAGAAATTCAACGTATAGTTGGATTTAACCAGAGACGTATGAAAAATTTTGGGAGTTGATGTACGAGCACAATTCTGGGTTACTGGAAGTGAATCAATGAGACTGCACACTTACAGTATATGCACGCATGGGCAAACCAGGGAAGGATGGGAATTCTTTGTTCAATTGGGTGAAGTGACACGTTCCACCATAAAATAATGATTTTTGATGAAACTGTAAAGTACGGAAAAGATGTATTCATTTATGAAAAATGAATAATTCATTGTAGCAAAATAGGGAATAATGTATTAATACGAACAAGACAGTTAAAGTAGAAATTTTTATCCATCTCGTCTTGAACAAACCATTAAATGAAACAACCAAATTTGTTCCCGACTCGTAGAAGTTAATATCAGCGTGTCGCTGAAATTATCTCGTAGTAAATAAATGCACAATTTTGAATCAGTAATCAATCTCATATACACAGCGACATTCTATAACACGCGAATAATCAACGGGAAATGACGAATTCAAGAATTTTTAATGAATCCTCGAGAGCGTCATCTTTTACGAGAGAACGAGGGTGCAAAGGCGTTATTATTGAAGCCCAGCTCACCTCAATCACAGGACCTTTCTTTTGTTGAGCTCAGAAAGCTTTCAGAGCAACAAAACAATCTTAAACAATCTATTTTCCCACCATGAAGCGGGTGAAAAAAGTTAATTAATCCTGCTTGAAGAGCCTTGAAGGGAGCCGAACGAGGAGGGATTACAGACGAGTTCTGGAAGGCCTCCGGGAAGTTGCCGATGTATCTCTCTGGGTCTCTGTGTGAGTAGCCTGCTTTGAAGATATTTACTTCATTGCCTGCTGATTGCGAGTCTGAGGCAATCATCTTCCTTAAAGAAGCCCCGTACGACTCGCCATAGTGAGAAAATTCATAAAAAATTGTGTATTTCAGTGTAAAGTAATAACAACGACAATGTAGCTAATTTTTACTAAACTATTCCTCTTGAATGAATTGTGTAAATGACCTTAATTAGGCTACATCTTAAATTTCAATCTTGGGTCTTGAAGCCTCAAAGTTTCGCTCCCTGATGTTCACTAAAGAACATTTTACTGTCCCGAGGAAGACATGTTAAACGACGGTCAATCGTTGACATCACTAAAGCAATCACCGTTTTTGTTGCTACTCTGTGATAATTTTGTTATTTAATTACAATTCACACCTCAGGTATTCACATTTAATACTCATACACAGCAGCATTCTTGCTCAGTTACTCAACTCCAACTCAGTTATTGAGTAACTCAAAAGTTACTCAGTTACTCAAGTTATTTTAACACGTTCACATTCGTTTTTCAGAGTACGCCCACATACCAACCTAGGCATCTTTCCTACAAAAGACAAAGAGGAAGAAGAAGAAGAAACTCTCCCAAACACTACCAAAGGAGGAGAAATTTTGGCTGGAATGCAATGCAGAGCTGCTGGCCGAGGAGGCGGCCCATCGCGGCCGTGCGCATGGGAGGAGTCGGTAAGTTGAGTCACGACTTGAGAATCAAAAAGTTTGCAAGTCCTACAAAAATGCAGAGCCAGGCTTTGTGTAGTCCTGAGCTTCAAGGCGAAGGAACGCAACCGGTACTAGTGATCGTTGCCGTCGCGCTCCAAATTCAGGAAAACGAACACCGACTCGTTTCAAGCCAATTGGGATTTTTTGGGGATTTTTCTATTTCTAGCACGCTTAAAATTCTCGAGGAAATAAATTTCAGTGGTGAGTGGTACTGTAACATGATACCAAATTGGGCACTAAGATATAAAGTATCATCAAGATCGAGTCGTGTTTTATAAATTGAAAACGTAATTTGCAGGTTTCAAGTCTTCTCAAACGTTTCGTCCGAGGCTCCAGTAGACTGGAACATATGTTTCGTCTACATTTCTGAGAAACAACGAGGGACTCAAGTAAGTAAGTCGTTTTACTTTGACCTCCGAACATTATTTGATGACTCTTGTTGAAGATCATCCTAAATGAAGGTTCACAAAGCTGCACAAAACAACTCCCATTTGACAGACGAATACCACCTCATGATTGCCCGCGCGCGATGCAGCTTTGTGAAGGGTGTGCCTGTGCCTCCATAGAGGCGCCTCTAGAGGCATGTTTAACTTCCTGCAATCGCGGCCCAGCGACCAGCGGGAGTGCAGTCCGGTCCGGTTCTCAAAAGTCTAACGGTCGCAGATTCCGAGCGCGGCGTTCAAATCTGAACGTCCGCGAGGTGTGACGAGGAGGCGCCGGAGAGAGAAGGTATAAATCAGCGACCAGCAAAATGTAATACTGAGAAATAAATAGTTTGTGGTAAAAAAATATAGCATTGCATGGCTGAGGCTTCAAACATCGATTTCAGATTTCTTTTGAAAGACTTGATGTTCAATCGATGTTATTGTTTATACAACACTGCATGCAAGTATGAGAACTATTCAAATTTAGTATTTCTGAGCGAAGTGTCATAGCCTGGCACTTGTTTTTCAGCCATTGTATAAGGGCGAATGCTAGTAAGACGTAAATTAAAAAACCCTCCAAATCTCTTATCAAAAGTTAGCCCGAACTCGTCGCACCCGTAAACTCTGTCGAAAAAACTGTGACAGTGCAATGATGGTCCAGAGGACGCGGTCGACGCCAACGCTAGCTTTTCATCTCCTAAATTAGGTGACAAAGATGCTATGCGATCAAGGTAGCGCCTGTACGAATGAAAGAGTGTTCTGTATGAATGAGTGTTGCTTATTTACAGGGGGTGTCCAACGGACCTCTGTTAACGATGACCCGATTAAGATGGGTCCCTGTGTCAAGTGTTACTGGCAATCATTCTCAATGGCATTTCTTTAACGCCGAAACTCAGAAGCTTGTTGTTAAAGTATGAAACGTGTCAAGAGAATATTGAGATAGTTTCTACCCAGAAAACCTAGTCCACCTATACATGAGTGTATTCTACGAACAGGCATGACCATTGGAAGTAAAATTATTCTTGGCCAGATTAGTACAAAAACATAAATTTGAGTCGTACTTAGACATTAAATTTTTCGTACGGCACAATTGTACGACAAATTTGAGCTGGCCAGAAGTCAGTTAAACGTTAAACAGGATCTAACGGTTGGAAGAAGGTCAAGACGTGATCGAGCTTTTTGAATCGCCATAACTGTCCAGCAGAATGCTGCGAATGAACACTCGCATTAATTATTGCGAGACTAGAAAACATTACACACTGGTACTAATTACAGGGACTTATTTAAACAAATACTAACGACTAGAAATTCAGGCGTCATTAATTATTGCGAAGCTGGAAAACATTACACACTGGTACTAATTACAGGGACTTATTTTAACAGATACTAACGACTAGAAATTCATCTATAGTTCACCCAAGATAAGTCTGCTCTTCAAAGTGATCACTGCTATAATGAGAAGCGTTTCGTCTCCATCAGGAATAGAATTTCACAACCCTCTGTTAAATCGTAAACTGTTACGAGTTCCATATAGAGAGCAGGTTTATCGTCAGTAATCCTGACATCTGCCTCTCCAGTGTATGGAAGGGATAGTTCTTATCTGCAGCAGACCGTGCGTAAACAAAACGCTGGAAGCCCTTAATGCCTTCAGCATGAAATCCATTTTGCTTTCATGACATTTTTTTGTGCTGCGGAAATGACCGTGTACTTGGTTTTTCCCAGCAAATAGTTTCTGAATGCATTGATTTTTCAACATTGGTCAAGAACTAGTCCGTTTCTAACGGTTCAATTCATGTTCGACAACTTTAATAGAGGAAAACTGGGTGCTACTGAATTTAATATGTCATACATGAGACCACCGTAAACAAGATGAAGGCGATATATTCTCAGGAACATGGTACAGAACGGCTGATAGTTCAATTGAGAAGTCATTTTCACTAAAATATGAACATGAATGTCTAAGAAAGTTCATTGATAGCTGATTAAACGTATGGAAGAAGTGATGAAACACGTAAAAGGAAAGAAGGAGGGGCTGAAGGAACATTTAAGTGTATAAGACTCTGAAAAAATCAACGTCGTAGTTTCAGCAGTGCTTTCTCAGCCTGCAACTCAGTGATAAGCTTATAAGAATAAAGAGGACCGACAATATACTAAACACGACTTCAACTGTTCTGGAAGCTAAGATTTCAAACTTATCTAATACAGGATAAATTAGTTCATACATGGAATTCATAATCAGCATATACGATACACACAAGCCTCACTTCAGTGCTGCACGATGTTCGCTTGCAGATTACAACGATCAAAAATTGACTATTCGTGAAATTAAATTTGATGGATGACCGAGGCAAGCTCGCTCAGCGACCCGAGAGCCCAGCGACCGGTCAGTGCGACCCACATACTCCAAACTGTGACGCAGCAAAAGCATGACTAATATTAACACGTTTCCTGCGACGCGATCCATCGCTAGGTCATTTTCCCGGCTATCAAAATGCATCCTGGCAGGAAATGCGTTGAAAAATTGAAAGGAAATATTTCTTAAAACTGGCAGAAAAGGATTCTTGAAAAGCAGTTCAGGTCAAGTCAAAAATATAAGAAAAAAGATCGAAAAGAGATTCTTGATTTAATTCGTTTTCCTGGAGAAAGTTCTTCGAGAAATAATTAAATCTTATTGACATCATCTCACTGCCCGCCATTTCCCATATTTTGCGCATAATTGGTCGTGTTTCTACGCTTTCGTTCGTAAGATTTTGCGCAGTAGTCGAAACAGTATCGCAGCTGCTTCAATTTTCATGTCCATTTCTTGCATTCCAGCGAGCGGGCACAAGTCGATGCAGAAAACAGGTTGGCAGGAGGGCCAAGAGGCTCAGCTCGGTATGCCTGGAATGAGGTGTTCTGTGGGCGCGCTGCTCAGGAGGAGACTCGATCACTTACGTGGACCTTATGCGGAGTTACGGACTGGAGGATAACTGATTTACGAGGCGGAATGTAATGGAAATTTCTCATACGAAATGTTCTTAATAAATTCAAAAGTGCAATTTTAAGTATCATGTGTGAAAGATCATGGCACCGACAACTATCTACTTCATATACTTAAGCAGTCCTACAGCCTTTCAAGTTTTGAACGCGGGTAAGAGTACAGCTTTGGGTACGATTGTAAGAGGCTATCGAACAGAAGTGATCCTTCGAGCTGATGTAAAAATTGTGAAGATATTGATAGCCAAACGGTTGCTGACAAGCATATCGTATATTACTTAAAGTTATTAAGTTTGATTAGCAAAACAATGAATAATTTAACTTTGAATCATAAGATTACACCATTTTAACCTCAAAACAGAAAAAAAAAATTTGAATAAAAATACAATTGCGTGATCGACAGATGATGAAGACAGGTGAGGGACTCCGTCGTCCTGTTTCATCAATTACATTATTTGTGACCATTGACTTGAATCATGTCTACGCCTATTAGTGTCCTGTCTCATCAATGTTCTCAAGTTTTGTTAGTAAGCTCAGTTCCTGTAGATGAAGAGAGGTAAGTTTACCTTCATGACTTAACAGATCACGTCTCACCCGTGGTACATCAACAATTAAATGTCCAATATCAACAGCTAAGGAAATGTAAAGGTGAATCACTCTCGCAAAGAGTAAATAATTACTTAACACTTTTTAAAAACGTTTGATTTCACGCAAGATAGCACAGACACCCTTTTTGGTCATCTACCATACTGGTCTATTTATATTCAACGGAACTATGAGTAAATAAAATTGTTTTGGTCATTGGTCATCTATTGTACCGGTCGATTTATATTCAGCGGAACTATGAGGAAATAAGATGGTTTTGAACAAAAATCTGAATTTCAGTGTTGCTTTTTCTAATTTATTCAACTCATTTCTGAAATAGAAGTTTTTCTGTGAATTTTTTTAAATAGCTTTGCAGTGGAACTCGGTCTCTGGATGCAACTGCATGACAATTTACTGAATGCTAACACGCTCACTCCCCTCAAGTCAACAAAATGTTGCTTAATTTTTTTTTCCTGTTCTGATGAAGCCCTACATGTGGATGAGAACGCAATAGGCACATCCGTCTTTTAAATCTTAAAGTTCGCATATTTTTGGAAGAACTTATGCTTCAAAAATTTTAGAGAGTTTTTTTTTTGTTCATCTGATCATTAACGCAGAAAAGCCTTACAGAAAATAAAAGAAAAAGAAAGTAATCAAATTTTCCACGTACGAGATAAACGCATAAATTCCCCAGATAAGTGAAGCACAAAAGGATTCTGACGCCACTCATACATTAACAGACTAATAAACACACGTAGGGATACAAATTGATT
The DNA here is from genome assembly GCA_014899125.1 of Orchestia grillus. NCBI lineage: Eukaryota > Metazoa > Arthropoda > Malacostraca > Amphipoda > Talitridae > Orchestia > Orchestia grillus. Next base: position 57,535 of record VOMN01006548.1, on the reverse strand, counting down.
ATTTTAGCCGCCAGGAGTTAATGGCTCCTAGAAGCCAGTCAGACGGCGTCTCGATTCGAGCCTCACGTAAAACATCCGAGCGCAACTTCATTCGGCCCCTCAGGTCGTGCCACATCATTTTCCACTCCGAAAACGATGCTTCGGTTGTACTACGTCCTTCCTCTCATCGCATCTAACGTAAACGTGCGGAAAAAGATCTCTGGAAAATCTCCAGCAGCCAGGTTAATTTCCGCATATACAACTCAAAGTGGATCTTGTTTGGTATGTTTATAACTTTGTTATAACTAATTTTTTGCATTAAGCCCTTGTTCATCACAACAAAACGGTAATTTACCTCTCGACGCAGACGCAATAGAATACCTCATTTAAACCTCAGACGAGAGGCACTGAGTTACCTAATGGAAAAAGTAACGTTTTCTGATGACTTTGAAAATGTCAGTGAAATTTTTCTATATAGTTCGGATTGGAAGCTGGAATAAATTCTCCCTCCCCCCATTGGGATGGCGGCGATACATAAGAATGGAACGCTGCTCACCCTACTTTCAGCGGTGGCAGCACAGGCTTCCGATGAACTCGTCCCAGAATAAATTCAGTCAGAAAAAAAACAGAACGAAATGAGGATTAGGTTGGTTTCACGAGTGTTTCTGAAATAAGACTGTTTTTTGGAGAAATCGTATCAATTTCAAAATGATGTACATTTTTCATTTAGATTTAAGTTACGGTTAATTGGACCTTTAGCCGCTGTTTTGGAAGGTGCATGAAGAATACGAGGATTTGAGGAAATATTCCCAATGATAACAACATGTAAAAAATTAAAAAACTGTACGGTGAAAAATAATACAAGGTAAAGAATTGGCTGAGTAATCTTTAGCTAGTATACGTGTATGATATAGCATTTATGCCTCATACTATTGAACTTCGTTTCTAGTATAACATCAGAATTGTGTACGCAACGGTTTAACACAGCGAAGTAATTTTACCTAAAATTACAAAGTGTGTTATGTTAGTAAGGGAGTGGTGCAGATAAGATAAGGAAAACGAGACTTCTGATTGCAGATTAGTTGTTAAAATCTTAAAATTATTTCCCACGTAGTAACTGTCATTAATTAGTCAAATGCTAATATTCCTCGCAGAAACATGCACCTTATACTCTTATACGGGCTATATGTCATCTTCTACATACAGTTTCGATTCGAGCGTTAAACGAGCCAGCCTCATTAATTCTTCATGTAACGCTAACTCAAACAATGGAACTTTAAGGCTAATAAAGTTCAACGGCACTTTTAGGAGTAAGTAGGGTTTCGTTATGGTGCTACCAGTTCTGCACGACTCCCAAGTGAGACAAAACAAAACCCGAGTAACTCCAAAGCTAATGACAGCCTGTGGCCGAGTCCGAGCCTTGTAGGGCACACCTTCTGTGCTGAAAAACTTTTCGTGCACGATGCAAATTTTTCCTTTTTACAGCACGAGGATTCGTTCGCTTTCAGTCTGAGGCTTCCTTAGCGAAATGACCGTCTAAATAAACATAGTGATCAGGAAAGAGTTCCCTGAAACATACTGGTTTGCACAGGGGCATGGCAACGGGAGCGTGTGAAAATGCCATCTGGGCACCGAGAGTCGGACAATTGTAAGAGCAGTGACCAAGATGCCGGCCTGTCGACGCCCACGTTGTAAGTGTCTCATCAGATATCTGGTTTCCTGTGATAACTTTCAGAGATGTGGGAAGTGCAACTCGTAATTCTGGGTTTTCTTGAGCGACCAAAAATTTCAAGGTTGTTTCTCACGCGAACTGCACGCAGATGAAATCAGATCGAGGGTCATCGGCGGCTTCGCGGAGATCACCACACTCGAGCGAGGGATGCAGTTCCGTGGATGTAGAGAAATGAAAACCAAATCACATCTCCGTATCTAGTAACGAATATTAATGCGACATTATTAACTTCTGTTAGGATGACTTCAATTAATCTAATGAGATGTATTTGAATTTGAAACTCTCCCTTCGAAAATACATTGCAGCGTTTTCCACTTCAAAATTGCAACCAGTCCAATCCATTCAATAGCATCTACCAATGTAAGGTAAATGAATGGATATGAAACTTATCAACAAGAGATAATGCAATCATTCTGAAAACTTTGCTAATCAGTTCTGCTTCCGTAAGTGAGTGTTTAGCAAATAGGCAAGTTTTAGAGCGAGTTCTTACCTATTGTGAACGCTCCCGCACGCACGCACGCAACGAAACTCATGTCAGAAAATATATTCCCCAGTTTCAACGCGTCGTACCTAGGCCGGAGATCGAAACGCATGTCCTCGACGTAGCTGCACAAGCACTTAAAATACAGAAAAATCTTGAACTTTCCAGAATTTTTCGCTACCGTGGCAGTATTGAAATAAACACACGTCCAGGCGAGGATACGGAGTACGACACCCACACAACATTTTAAACACCCCGACACTCCCTCACTCAAAACCGACGAGCCTCTCAAGAAATTCAGCTGGTGTTTTTTTTAAGAGATGGACACCGCGAGAGCTGCAGAGCAGCCTGGATTCCCATGCGATGAAAAATGTTCCAGAAAAAGATAATGGGATCATAAAAAAGTTGAGCTCGTGCCTCCGAGGTCAAGCAAGTGCCCAACGCCGTGGGAAGGTGCCTCTGGACACCGAGTCCGCGTTACCATTATTGTTCAGCCAAGCCTAAAGTCAGGTAAGTGCGAGTCTGGCTCTGGAGATTGTCTTAAACGTCTTCTGCGTCATTTAAGACACAGAAGACGCCTCGCTCTACGTAAGGGCGTGAACATTTTCCTACAGACCAAAAGTTCATTAGGTTTACGGGAAGGATATACTGAATATACAATGCTAACATTAAGAACAGTTTACCACGTGAATATCATGCTCGCTATGACGACTCCTAGTCTGGTGTCGACGACCAAGGACGCTGCGGAGGGGAATGAGAACTCAAGATCCTGCACTCTAACGTCGGGAGCTGCGGGGCTGATAAAGTACGTGTTAATTACAACTTAATAGCAACTGAGAATATCTTCGCAATTACTTATATACTACGAAGTATCCTGCAGTCCCCGGCAAACGAGGTCAATGTAACATCGTCGTTCAAATCATATTCTTCACCAGTCGCACCACACGCACGTATGAAACAGTTGTTTTTCAGGAACAACTGATCTTGTAGAAATGTACCGCGACTCTGCCGTTCTGCCTACTCAGATGGTAAGCACTTGTTAATCTACTAACCATAACTTATTACAGTGTTTACAATGATCCTGTCACCACATATACGAATGATTTAAGTGATACATCAACAATGCACAATAAAAAATTCGTAACAGATACATAACGATCTTGTTCGCCCTCAAAAGTAACACTCATTGTCCTAACAAACTCATAGTGAATTATTGAGTTTACAACAAATGAACGACTCATATTCAGCGTTTCTGAGAAGCCTCGATCTGTAACATTTCAACTCCACGGCGAGCTCGTGTCCGTATCAACAAGATGAAGAATTCCATTGAAAAAACAAGCTTGTTACTAACGATCTAGAAACTTGAGTGGGGCACGGTCGTATTGTAGCCATAGAAGCCAGTAGGCTTTAAAGGGACTCTCATCGAGCTGGTCATAGTAAAAGATGAAGTTTAACGCTCGAGACGAATGTCAATGCCTGTCAACTCAGTGTCATCTTTCGTTAGATATATTTTTATTAATCAAAACGAGTTACGGGATCGCCTATGTATCACGAGTTCATAATTAGTCCACTGATGGATATTGAGGCGATGAATGTATCTCAAGACGAAAAGCAATTCGGAAGCTGAAAAACAAACGGAGAATAACGAATTTCGTTTCTGAGTGCTCCAACCGTCTTGTGCAAAACTCACAAAATGGAGCGAAAACTCAGCTCCGATGTTTTCATAGTAGTCTCTGGAACGTAAAAGGCAACTTGCATCCAGTCCGCCTTTTTCAAGCAATGAAAGCAGTCAGTCCAAAAAAAAGTCTTGTCAAAGGTCAGCGGTTCAGATGAACATAACACTTTTATAAGCCAACATTCTAAATAATTAGCTAATTTCCAAGAAATTTAGAACATCAGAGTACAACAAAAGTATTCCACATTTTCGTAAAACCACATCTTAAAAAAGAAGTAAAAAAATTTAGCACGAATTCCTAAAATTTACATCACAAAGAGTAACATTAAACCTACATCAAAACTTGCAAATTTAATGCCTCGTCATAGCCACGGACACTAACACAGACACAGGGCCAAAATGAGCCACAGCTTTTATCTGGAGCCTGCAAAAATCCATGCCCAGATACACACAATCGATGGCAAGGCAGAGGCGTTATGCCGTCATGTCTGTGAAGAGAAGAAAGCTCGCGCTGATGAGTAACCTCCCGTAGCAATGTTATGAGTAATAGATGACGCCTTCAGAGCAGCCAGATCTGTACACAAAGGCAGTGAGCACCTGTTCTTGACAACGGATTTACCTCTGAACTTCTTTAGCTCCAAATACGAGTACAAATATGATTATCACTAAACAACAGTAAACCAAAACAAACAGGTACTTACGTTGTTGAGGTTCGAGATAAAAACACATAACACGCTGCGACAGGAGATTTCTTCCAATAGAAAACGCTCGCGTGCGAGAGATATGAGTAATTTGGTCGCCGAGCGCCCGTGCGTAATGCGTGAAGCACGCGTTGTGGCGCTCGAGCGCTGCACGACAGCGTGCGTCGGTCATACCTGCTCACTGACTCATGGGCGTATGTTCTGCTACCTTCCTGACGGACCCCTGCTTCCTTAGGACGTCAGAGTGATCTGCCTGCAGGCAGCCCTGCTTCTGTAAGGCTTTAGAGTCGTCTGCCTGCAGGCAAGCTTGTTTCTGTAGGGCCATGGAATTCTTCGCTCAAGAAGAATAGGCCAAAAGAATCATTACCAGGGTAATAGTAGTAGCAATAGTAAAGCAACGCCGGGTCACGTAGGCTAACGAAATGAATTTAAACTTAATCATTCATGCTAACATTGAAGGTTATAAATTAAAGACCATCATGCATGCGATGACACTCGACTATAAAGAAGCCTTACACTAGTAAAAATAATACGATGTTGTTTCTTGCTTAAAGCAGTTCAAGATATTGTGGCAAATAAGAACTCGGACAAGCTTGTGATCTACCATCGATAACTCGAGGATCATCGCATCAGTGAACCTCAGCAAAAAAAGAAACTTTGAAATTTTAGGACGCGTTATGCGCACGACCTGCCCAGAGCGGTGTCGTGACGACGCTGCTCTCTGGCTCGGGCCTTCAGTAAGACACCGCCCCGCTCTCGGGCGCTATGGACAACCTGGGTCGGGACTGGTCAGATTGGTGGCAGCTACTTTGAGCCAACGGAAGACTGGCTGCGTATGGTTTGGACATGGTCAGAACATTAGTTACCATTAGAAGTCTCTCGGGAACTGACAATGGTTTGCTGCAATAACAGTGGAAGATATGGATGTTTGTCTTTGAAGCCAAAGGAGGAACCGGCTGCACAAGGTTTGGACATGTCATACCAGTAGCTACTACTAAAAGTCTCTCGGGAACTGACAATGTTTTGTAGTCACAGCAGTGACAACGTGTCGATTGGTTGGAAGAGTTACAGCTACAGTGAGTTGGTTTGGGTAGAGAGAGAGAGAAATAGGAGCGTGGCGTGGTTAGGAGGTAGTGAGTCCTAAACTTACGTAAGGTCGTTGTAGTAGATTCCGACTTAGTTAAAATAGTAAGTGCACTTTACTCGGTCAAGAAGGAGCGAAAACTGGATTCAGTCTGAGGATAGGGTGGTTAGATTTAAATACAGTTCCGGGAGAAATGTACAGTATAATAGTCTTGGTCTTAAATATTGATGCTAATCTTGGTCAAAGTATCAGTGAATTCGAAATTTGGTCTGAAAAGTAGACCGACTGAATTAGAGAGCAGCATATGCAGTGCAGATCAGTGTAGGTCCCTAACTTGACCAATATACCCGCTATACACTAACGCTAGCCTTTTTTGTATAATAGTACGAGAGTCTGTAGGATATTTTCAACTACTCATTAAATTGAACAGCGAAAGAATGAGAATGACCTCTACAGTTTGAAATTCTGATAAAATAATTTCAACTAATTAAGCCGGCCACGTCCTCTAAAAATACGATGTAAGCGCTCAGATCTCCAGGGAATACCTGCCTTTCACGTCGTCGCTGTTCGAAATCGCATTATAACCCCTCGTATTTTAATGTGGATTAAGCGTTGTACTTATTTGCATGCTAATTTGCCTGATGCCATTAATGAAGCTTTCGTTTGTCGAGAATTTCAGAATTCTTCATTTCATAGGAAAGTTTCACGTTCTGGAAAACGGAAGAAATGTGTGTTGCTTCTGTTGCCCGTAAAAAGGTTTAAATAGAACGCTCGGAAACTTGTAACAGGTCTTAACACGTTGACTCCGAAGTGGGTCATATATGGTACACGCGATCATCTAACCTAACGTAATGTAACCAAAGCACTATCAAGTATAAATACAAATTTTCGAGTTTTCTTCAAATTTGTGTTCATCAATCGAATAAGCCAGTTCTGATTAGAAAGAAAATTAATAGAGTAACCAAATTTGTGAAACCCTAATCCTTCATTTTTTAATTCACAGTAAAGATATTTGTCGGCATGTAATTTTACCTGTGTGGAGAATCGGAGTCAACGTGTTAAGTTTCGTACTACCTTTTAACACTTTGCCTCCGGAGTGGGTCATACATGGTACACGCGATCATCTAAACTAATCTAATGTAACCAAAGCACTATCATGCATAAATACAAATTTTCTAGTTTTTGTCAAATTTTGTGTTCATCAATCGAATAAGCTAGTTCTGATTAGAAAGAAAATTAATAGAGTAACCAAATTTGTGAAACCAAAATCCTTCACTTTTAAATTCACAGTAGAGATATTTGTCGGCATGTAATTTTACCTGTGTGGAGAATCGTAGTCAAAGTGTTAACTCAAGCAAACATGGGCTGCTGATGAGGTATCCTTCTTACAGATTAGTTTAACTGGATTTGAAGGATGTTTTACATCACCTAAAACCACTGCTTTGTATGCATTCCAAACGAAATTAGATGAGTTAGGCACGATGCCGAGAGTATCTTGATGCTTATCTCTACACATAAGGTAAGCCGTCCATTGAAGTCAAAGGATAATAAAGGACAAAGGGAGACCCCCGCTGGCAGTTCTGATGCCATACACGCCTGTGGAATCCAGCTGATAATTGAAAGCAATCAGGGAAGGTGCACAGAAGAGACTGCCTCAAGATTGGCAACCGAAAACTAGCGGTTGGTTGAGCGTAAAGTAGAGATACGTGCGTCATGGAGCCAGTTTGGGGGTGACGATCGCTATTTTTCTTTCAAAACTTGAGCTCGTGAGATCAAGGAAACTAAGTTTCAAAAAGTTTTCGATATTCTAAACATGTCTTTCGGTGAAGTGATAGCTCAGTTACCATGTTCAAAGTTATGATTTACTTGCAGTATTAGAATGATAAATTTTTACAAGGTTTTTAGATTATTTTCATGTTTATTCACATTCTTAAGAATGGTTCGCAGTCGATCAGTGCCACGACCTTTGAATGAGTACGAATATGTTGTTTTAATCATTTTTTTATGAAATCTACATCGTCGATGACTTTTTAGCCCTCAATTCAAAAAGACATCTAATGAAATTAGACCTCATTAAGGGGTGGGCGATGAACTTAAGAAATGAAATTTTCGAACTCGTCACAATTTGTCCTTAAATGGAAGCTTAAATAACTAGATAACAATGACTATAAGTTTCACGCTCAGTTGTTGCTGCATAATTGCTGTGTTAGCGCAATTAGTTCTCAATTCAAGATGGTTAAAAGTGAAAATGACCTCAATTAAAACTTGACTTCGTGACTAAAAAATTTTACAAAAAAATTTACACTAAAACTTGAACAATTGCATCACAATCTATCTGGTAGTCAGGTGTCTACGCAGCATTCACGAGTAAATTTTAGATTTGGTGTGTAACTGAAAATGTAAAATTGCATGTCCTATTTATTAGTTACACTACAATTTTCAGAACTTGATGCAAAGAACGGGATACATTTGTGATTTAATTTTGGTGACGCCTACGAAAATACTTTATACGCCTTTCACAACTCCGATATTTGATTCAGGACATGTTAATAGTTTTTCGAAAATATTTCACATCAAATAAAGCACTTCAACAACATCACATGAGTGAGTCAGTGACGTGTTCGCACCTGCGTAAAGACAGGAGTGAATGCCCATGCAGAGAGATATGTTAGAGGTACGTTCATTTGAACTGAAACAATTTCCAGAACAGCTCCTCACTGCCTCGGAACAAGACGAATTGCCCACCTTTCGTGGTGCACTCGTCTTTCCTCATCAGAGTAATCACTGAGGTATTTCTGGCAACAGGAGTTTATCAGCAGCAAACACGACTCTTCGGATCCAGGCTACACGTTTTCCTTCCAGCGACAATGAGAAATCTGTCTCGCAAAAAATAGCTTAAAAGCCAGGTAAATGGATCTCTAAAAACCATTGCATTGTACTACCGTGTTCGGTATCGGATGCTGAAAATTTTAGCTTTCTTGCTGTCATGTGGCGGAGTTAATGAAAGTGGGGAACGTGAGTGACGAAGCTTTGACTGCTGAATTGTACAATAAACGGTCTCCTGTAATGGCTGATCTGTTTATGGAACTGCACAGATCGTGTATACTTAAGTTTGCTATTTTCATGTATCTAGACAGTATTCCTTTACAGCTAAGTTAACTTTGAATGGGAAAAATTCTAGCGAATAAACAGTTATTCGTTTACTGTACTCCTGATCTACTATCGATTCAAAAATATAAGATGAATGATTGACGTTTTTGAAAAATTTGTAAGCGGAAATATTTGCATGACAAAGTAACATGATAGCTCACGGTATTCGTGTTAATATTTAGGTAAAATGACGAGAAATTGACAATATACCTTTACGAAATAATTTAATCTGAAGAAATTGTTTCGGCCGTCTTTGTTGTGAGACACAGCCTACAGTCATGTCATCTCTACGAAAGTAGCGAAAAGTATTCATAAATCCTACGGTTGCATAGCGTCACTCCCGTTTGCCTTCTGAAAAAAGTTAACAAATAGCTACTTTAAAATATTGACGCCAATGGTATGCTAAATTCCCCGTTGACTCTCTCCCAAGAAACGACCAACTTAGCCAGTACCGAAAACAATAGACTCTATTTTTCCATTTCTGGTTGTATCAAGTTATTCACCTACAAGTTTCTTTGGGAAACAGTCCTCGGTAGCATTGCTGCTTCCAACATACGGGTGATCATTACGCTAATTTCAAATCTCCTGCAGCCTCCAGAAGCACAAGAAGGAGGCTACCAGCGAGGTGGTTCCCAGGAGCTACGGCAGGCGCCGGAGGCACAGCGTGACGGAGACGTGCACTCCGGCTCCGCACAGCGCCCTAAAAAGTGGCCTTTATGTGGCAGAGCAGATAACACAACCAATGTCTTGTTATAGGATTATTCTGCCGTATTTTATAAACTGAAAACGGCAGTATCCGTTTTAAGAGAAATTTGCTTATTACGTTGGGTAAACTAAAAGTTGTAGCATTCTCTGCTTTGATAAACATTGCGGTGCATATTCATGTACAGCAATTGTTTTCCCCGTAATACGTTAATTAAGTGAATGTCGCATCAATGAATGGAATGCGAATGTCACATCAATTTTTTTGGATCATTTATGTTTTACCCATTTTGAGTGAAAATAATTTGGCACCTATTTTAGGTAAAAGAAATTACAGAACCTTTACTGCACCCAGTGACCGCATTTAGGCTAGATGAATCAAACCTGAAATTAATTATTTCAGTCGAATTTTATTTTCAGTGAATTAATTGTGCTCTAAGCTTTTTGGAGAAAAGCATACGTAAATCATTTAATTTCTGAAGCGGAAATCTTGGTATTGACTCAAATGCGCAATCGTCGTAGAACATTTGTTCACTTGAGTGCTATTAATTATCGTACCATGAAAATATGATTAAACGTTTGTTTTCATATAAATCAGGAAAAATTTTGCTCGAAAATATTGCACATATTAATTGAAAGCAACAAAAAAATACCCCGTGAAGATTTTGGACTCCCTGAGCGAACGATTCCAATGTCTGTAGTTTTTCTCTGAAGAACATTTATAGAAACTGGACAGTATGTATGTTGATTTCAAAATTTTAAGATGCGTGATTGAAACTCGTCCCAGACGCAAAATCTCATGAATTATCGTTATTTAGGATTTCTCGGTTTGTGTCCAACTGCGTCAAATTCGCTAAGCTTAAGGCAAATTAAGGTGAGGGAAATTTATCGTATCAAATCGGCTTATCAACATTTTTACAGCTGTATAAGATAATACGAAATGTAGGTGTGAAAGAACATGTAATATAATATTATATCGAAATCGCGATTTGCACTCATAGAATTTCAGGTTTTAAAAGCTTTACTAGATATTCTAGTGGGGGAAATGCTGATGTAATCACCCCCTGGCTGAGAAATCACAGGTGAGAGTTAGGTTTTTGTCCGTAACACATCAGAAAACCTTAGCGCAAAGTTGGTAAGCGCAGAATTTTGTACCTGTAAATTTAAAATATTTTCAATGATCGATGTGCGTATTTCGCTTAACGGAAAATCAATGAATCATATCACACAAGTTATTCACTGAAAAGCGTATGACAAGAAAACTCACTGAATGAAAAGTTCATTGGCTTTCTCTTTGGAAAATTGGACCCATGTGCGCCGCTAAATTCCTTGCCAGCTAATGCATCAGAATGCAGGAGCAGGTCGTAAAGCAATGAAGACTGAGATACAAGTACATTGACGTAAGCAAACGTTTTAGAATCTCAGATGATAAATCATCAAGACGATATCAAGCGCGGTACAGTTTTTATTGCCCGTGAGCGTTAAAGGTTCTCGCGAAAAAATTGTTCTTATTTTTACGAGAGTTGGTATAAAATAGCATGGTGAGAAGTTGTGATGCGTTATAGTGTGACATCGGGAACAGTTTTGGTTAGGTTCAATTTTTTTTCATTTTGAAATTAAGTGAAAGGTAAAAAAAGGCACCTGCACCAGCTCTGTTAAATCTAATTGGAACCTCGTACAATGTCCCCTGAACTATGTCATGGTCAACCACGGGAGATTCTCTCACCATTCTCACCGTTCAATATATCCAGTCAAGAAGAACATTTCACATTCTAACGGGAACAAATTTGTTAACACAACGATAGAAAATTTACTGATATCTCAAAAATACGAACTTTTTGGTCCGCAAATTAAACTGAGCTCAAAGATTATGAAAAGGTCCACTGCGGCCATACCTTCACGAAATCGAGCCGGAAATACTACTGGCCAAGTAACTGCCAGGAGCGATAAGTTCGTAAAAAATTCTTCGGTGCCGTAACCTAAAAATTTCAGAAGTCGAAAGGTAAAGAATAGGTCGAATAAACTTCCAATTATCAATGATTATGGCGTAAGAACAATCCAATCATGATGATTCTCAGACTCAATTTACTTGTTATTTTACGTTTTGGTGGTCTGCTTCATTCCTTAAATTTGATACTGCAGAAGAAGCGTCAAGATGCGGAAGTCGAGTTGTGAGTAAAAACAAAGATCATAAAAGTTAAGAGGAAATACAGATGTATCATCTTCAGACAAAAGACATCCAAAATTCAAATTTTAGATTTCTTTCCCAGAAGACGATTTTTATGAAAATCAAAAGCTTGCCTAGAAACGAAAGTATTTTTCATCCATTCGAGGGTCTTTAGTTTTCTTAATAAAACTCTGTTCCTGGAAATTAAGGTCAATATCATATTTTCATTATAGTTCATAGTTGCTCAGTAGTGAAATAATGGCCGCAGAACAGCATCGGTATAAATGATCTTTGCAGATAAGTTGAAAAACTGTCATATTAATGGTTCGGTAACATTAATAGCTTGAGCAATGCATATTGGGAGTGATTTTATCCCCCAGCTCACGCTGAGAACCAATCGAAAGCTAAACAAAGGGAAATAAATTTTAATTTTATTGCCCTAAAACACTGAGATCAGTAATCAAAATTTGATGGATACAAGACTAACAAGTCGGTAGCACCACCCCGTGAAACGAGCTCGAGCTGCCGCTGTTGAGGCGCTTCTTCGACGTTCGGGACAAAAAGTCGAAATTACTTAAGGTGTCAATAAAAAGGGGCCTTAAGGCCCATTCTGACCTGCCCAGTCTGCCCCCTGACCTCAAGCTGGCTCCGGGCTCCATTAAAAATACCCTCATCTCTGTTTTTTCCTGAGGTTCACAAATGGCCGCAGCAATCTAACCCAAAGCATAGACGCGTATCGCGTCTAATTCTAATGCGTATCGTGACAAGTTCCACATCACAGCAACTTAATTGTAGTTCATTGTAAAGAAGAGAGCAATTTCAGTGAAACGAAACGTTTCTTCAAAAAAAATTTCCCTCTTGAATTTTGACATTGAATTTATCTTACTTTGAAAAAAGTAAAGATGTGCAGACGAAGAATTTTTAGCGATTGACTGCGCCCAACAACGCTGCCTGTCATTATATCTTCGAGCAATGAATATTTTTTCATTCAGATTTTATGTACTAAGCGCAAAGTTAGTTACTTCTGGTAATTGAATGTGAGTGTCAAATTATGCAAATTCTGCGGTGAACCTGTAATGGAGAATGAAGTATTGAGCACCTAAATAGAATCACCAATTTATACAAGTGAAAAGTAGTTTAAAAATAACCAAAGCACAGCTGTCAGTTCTTGGGAACGGCCAGTAATTTGCATATATACAATTTCACGTAGTAGCCTAAGACTACAAGCTGTCAATTAAAAATCAACTACTTTTAAATTATTTTTGCTACTCAAACTAGACGTTTTCACAAGACTATGAAAACGACAACGATCTTCTCACATTCACCGATATGACACAATTTGCAAATCACAGCATAGCACAGCGGAGGAAAAACCGTGCGGAGTGCACTTCATCTCCGGTTTGGAAGCAGAGTTCGTCACCTTAAGTAAATTCCCCTTTTTTCTATGGCAATTCAAAATAAACTCGGCCGCCGTTCGAGTACGCAAAACGTACGCATTAGAAGCTGAAACCTGAACAAGATCACACGCGTTGGCTCGTGTTGGGTTGCAGCGCTACCCTGGGAACAAGGCAGTCGTTGCTGATTCCTACCAGACTCGCCAATTTGCGGTCGCTGTGCGACCAGCTGAGCAATCTTCGCCAGCGGCCTTCAACGTGTCTGAACTCGCTGAGCCGCTGGAGCTCGTGACTCGAGGCACAGCTGGAGGAAGAGGCTACTGCGTAATAGGGAATGAACTAGGGGATATGAACTGCTCATGGCGTATTTTAGGGTTGAGCTGGAGGCGGGAAGCGTTGAAAGACATGTAACATGTACAAAGCGGGAGCTGTACCGGATAGATAAGCGCTCATTGTTTAGGACGTTATTAACTCATCATAACAGTCCATTGTTTATGTTATTAAAGAGCTTCAAGCAATGCGTGCTTTATGTTTCTCAAAAAGTGCGCAGACCTAACCGACTGGAAGACTCGGATTCCTTTGTACAATTTTTCGTCGAATTGTTATGGAAATTGTACAATTTTCCTCCTTCAAAGATTTACATCTGAGGTACTAATTGGGTGTTGTGACCCTCATTCCGCCCAGAAGATGCAGCTGAACTGAATACACGCTACTGACCAATGGCGGCACTTCTCGCGTGTTGCTGTGTTTTTTTCCTACACAAAATTCATTGTCGTTGTATCAGCTGGAAACCCTAACGAAAAGATATTTTCAAAAACCAAGTCATACAATGTTACTGAAAGAATAACAAGAGTTCAATTAAGGCTCGTTTTAAATACTCAAAATCTCTGTAATAAATTTTGTAGTGTAACAAGTCTTTACCGTTAATATTGCTTCGATAAGAAGTAGCTTCAATATTTTCCTCGACATCAATATGAGTTTTTATATGATAATGGACAAGTAATTCAGACTCCACTTTCAAAATTCCCAATGAGAAACAAAATAGCTTTCTTTTATAGAAGTGGGTAACTGAAACAATCTTGTCAGCGCTTTTCGCATGACGAAGCCACTCTTGCCTACGTCAGAATTGTACAGTTTCATTGCACAATTCTGTGATACTATTCAGTTTCTGACTACACCTAGGGGAGCACAAAATAGAGAAAAACATTTTTAAATTCATAGAGACGTATCTTTATAAACTGCTGAGCAACAGCTTGGACTTCTTTCTAACTTTTTGTGAGCCAATTGCATAGATGCGATAGCATGCATACGTCGCATAAATGAACTCAACCCCGAAGAAACTGCCTAGAGTAAGCCCTTTGCTTAAAGCGGAATACTGATGGCAGAGAAGGAGTTCCGGACAATGAAGGTGTGGTGCACATTTGGTGTTGGGTATCCCATGGTACCGTGCGAAGCTGCTGCGTCCTTGAGGAACTCCATCTGCGTTACGAGTGACGAACATGACATTTGTGGGGCAGGAGGGCGGCCGCTTGTGGCAGTGAGAGCTACACGCGTAGTTGGAGAAGTGAAAGCAGAGGTGACTCAGCTACAAGCCGTGCATCGGCAGATTTGATTTTCACGCTCAATGCGTTACGAATCAAACATACCATGCTTTTTGTTTAGCGGTTTCCAGAACTCGTAGTCAGGTTCAATTTATCGTAATAATTTTTATACATCTGGGTGACGCTTTGAGGTCTCTCAGTGCATGTTCTCAGTTTTGGTGTAGGGACGATGCAAGGTGTTGTGCCGACTTGAATAAGAGCGGAGGAGAGTGTGTCCCAAAGAAGTTCTCACTTGACTCATGATATATACCGGGCGCTGTGATGCACTGTGATTCATGGCAGTGAAAATGTTCTGTTGTATAGTTTGCAGTTGAAAGCTCTGTAATCGTGACATCTCATGGCGCTTTGGTTACTTTACGCTCCGTCAAAAACGTATTTGTTTATTAAATATTACGTATACATAGTAATGAAGAGTTCTAAAAGAATTGAAAGTAACTCAAGGTGACCAGTAGTGCAATTGTACTTGCCGTATTAACAATCATTAAAAAGTTAGTCGCAATTGTCAATCCAGGAGACACAAATAGAGATTACCACTGACTCAGAAGTTGCGATTGTCTATCAAGCAGACACAAAATTATCACTGACTCAAAAGTAAATTGAAATTGGTAATCATTCAAAAGAAAACAATAATCATTAAAACTCAGAGGTTAACTTGAGCGAGTGCAGAAGCATCACCTGCAATGCAGCCTTATGGAAAACTTTCTTCTGATGCAGAAAAAAATTGGTTCACTTTGAAAATAGATTTTGGTTACGCCTTACTTACAAAGCTCAAATGCCCTATTTCTTGCTTCTGACCCGCTGAGTCTACAGAATATCGATGGAATTTGAGCGTAGGTGAACCATTTTCGAAGACTTTTCTGGGACGTCGGGATCCGTGTCCGCAACTGGTGTCGAGGAACGAAGAAAATAACCCCGTATTGTGGGGGAAGTTCCCTGCGTCTTCAAACTCGGTACCAGAGATACCGAATTATGCTAATAAGAATTCTTCATAGACAAGGGTAATGCGATGCGAGTTCTCCCCATGCAAAGACTGTTTAAAAAGGAAATGTTTTTCACGAGAACGTAGACGATCCTGTTACGTTTATGTACTGAACGAATTATTTTTAACCTCTCGCGCAGTGATGGATCTGACACTGGCGAAAATAACGTCTAATAATGCAAACTTACTGTAACATTCGTGCCTCTCTAAGTGGAAATTACATCGGAAATTGGTAAATTGATTACGCACGGCCTCGCTGCGGCATTGGCTCGGCCTGACCGCACACCTGCTCATGCGCAATCACTGACAAATCATTGCGAAATTTGAGCTACTTGATTTGCAACTAGCAACGGCGTGACACAGCAACGATCTCATAAATGAGAGTCTACTTTTATGTCTCACTGAAGAATGTGCTGCATCTGAAGTGTTCTTTTAACGATGTGCCTTGAAAATCAGCGATACTTCGAAGATTAATTAGAATAAAAGTACAGATGAAAGTTTAGGGTATAGTGATAAGAAACATTTTGCGACGCATGCTCGCGGATGTTCGACATCACTCACTCTGAAAGACACTGCATTTTTTTGGAAGCACGTGCTCAAAAATTAAATTAATTAGTGAGTCAGATTAAAGGATCCTAATCAACATTATATGATATTAATACCAAATGAAATAAAAATAAAATACTTCGCGGTGTCAGAAGTATTTAGGTATAAAATTAGTTTAGAACCACTCAATTATCAATAGTTACGCTTTCGAAAACTATTATCCTACCAGCTGTGCCTACAATCTTTTAATTTCCCAGAGCATTTGTACTATCGACACAGCGAGCAAAAACCTGAAACTAGAGCAGACCTTTCTGTATAAAACGGCGTGTACGAGCGCCGCCAAAACCCGTGCACCCGTGCAAAGTAATGTACGGTGAGCCTAGTGGTTGTTAATGCGCAACATCGTGTAATTTATCTCAGCTCTTTATTTATCTCAGCCCTCGGTCAATGCTCTTCGATGATTCAAAACCGCCCTTCTTTAACGGTGCTGATAGAACCAAAGAGTGGTGCGTGTAATGAAGGACTAACGAATAATGGATGTAGATTTATGCTTTTATTGTAATAAGGAGGTTTTTGTTACTTGGAAACTGCATTAAAAAAATTAAACGTTTGCACCTAAAATTTGAATTTTAAAATTCTTAGAATTAAACAAATCTTACCCATTTGCATTCAAGTAAAAAGCATAAAATTCGGTCATTGAATTTAAAAAATAACGTAAGGATAACGTTTTTCAAAACATATTTATATCGAATTTGACTGGGATCTGAATATTTACCCATTGTACCCCTCCTTTGCTAATGAGTTTTATGAAACACGATTTTAAACTAAATATTTTTGTTGCTGTAAATGACCTAGTTGAGTGACACTGCATTTTCATATCATGAGAGTGGACTTTATGCTTTTGTCTCCCGCTTCTCCACTAAGAAGTAGCAGAAACATAAAACATAAAGTTCATTTTAAAAGCCCGTACCCCGGGCACGACCCTACACAGCCTCTGCCAGGTAGATTAAGCGAACAAAATTCCCCCGAAATTTACTTTCATTGTACTTTTCATTACGTAGCGTCGCTTTTTTTAATGGTAAATTTTGAGCTCATAACAAGTGAAGGCACATTTCACAATTTGATGTATTTTCGAAGAAGAAACCCCTGCAAGATTCTGCTTGCCGTCAGTTGTGTCAAATAACACGGGTTAAAAAACTGCGCTTTGGTTTTTCCAATGTACAGATAACTACATAATGTCTGGCATGCTTTCTATGGGCATGTTTTGGAGTCAATATCTAAGGAACCCAAACTTCCGGCAAAAACCGAGCCACGGCGTACTCCGTCCTCGTAAGATTGGTTTTCTTAGAAGCCGCCGGTGTGCAGTGGTCTCTCACAGACCGACTTGTAAATGAGAGTCGGACGACCGGAGGGAGGCAAGCTGTCTCTTTCATCCCTCGTCCCGCTTCACTAATGGTGTCTCGTTCGCTACAATTAATAAATCAGGCCGAATAACATGCCGCTCGCAAGAAATTTTAATTGGAAAAGCGAGTTTTCTTCGAAATGATCAAGCTCATCGGGTACTCGTACTTCACGAGTGATACAATGATGGCCACATGAAATACATTACGTTGGAGTGACTTCGCTTGCAAAAAGTTACACTAAAGAATTAGGACACACATGTGGTGAGATTCTTGTATTGGCGTACGACGCAAAGAAATACCGGTACATTAGTGTTTTTGTATGGAAACTCATTTCTTTTTCAAATAAAGAACAAAACCACATGGCTCCCCCGAAAATGAAAACTCTTTGAGGAGCACCAAAGTTACCTCTACGTGAGAAATACTGTACGTCTGAGAATGTAAATACCGAACATTCATGCCATTGTTACGTTTTTATGTACGAGTCAATTAGGCACTTCTCAGTGCTGTATACCGGAAACACCTTTCCGATATTTAGTATCTGTAAGTTACGATATATTTCGCTTCCGCAATGCTTTTCAAAATTTTTGACTAATATTTTTATAATCAATGCACAGTGAAACTAAGAAAATTATAATTCTTCAAGTCGAATCCGGACAATTTAACTTGGAGAAACTTCCAAGTAACTTATTTCTATAGATCAACCACGGCTTTCAATACAATTTTTCAATTTTTGTAGTTTTCCCAATCTAAAGTGGCTTATTAACAACAGGGAAGTTCCTGCGATTATGGTGCACTCGAAATAAATGCACAGAAGTGTGAGGCTTTTTACGTTATGCAGCTGAGGGCGAAGCTGAGCAGACTCTTTTCAGAGCTCAAATTTCATTGACTTGATTTATTTCCTTCACACGGGCTCATTTTTGCAGGGGAGAAATCGTTCAAAATCCACAGCTTTACTTCTCAGGACAGTTCCCAGCGTGCATTCTTCGCAATTTTTGACCTCAGAGTCAGTTGGAATGTCCCCGTACACGCAACTCGAAATTCAAGCCTAGAATCATTTCAAGTTTCAAATTATTGTGAGAAACTTCGCTAGGTTTCAAGCCGCTTTATGTTGCACCACTAACATTGCGTTAAAATTTCTGGTACCTAAAGTACTGCGTTGAACAAAAAATACGGAAAGATAATCTCTAACCTTCCTTAATATCAAAGAGAGATCAGCTAAAAATTTTGTTCATTCCTAAAAGAATGCTACGGTGAAAAAAATACTCATTCATTGAGCAAAGTGATTTGCACTTTTTATTATGACACTGTATTCTTAGTTATTAGAAAGGCAATTTAACATACAACGTTCGTCTCTGATTCCGGAATAAACGATATTTCTTTTTACCGAACGGTACAAGTTTACAGGGTACAATTGTGAAACTCACATGACACCGTGAATATATGTTTTGCAAGTACTAGAGGATACAAATCCGTTGAATTTTTTTTTTTGCAGTATCACAATTGTCGTTTAAATTATCGATGTGGCATTCTAAATGATTCTTAAGAGGTTCAAGTTTTCATAACTTTATCATTCAAAATTAACTTACTAACTTCGTGACTTATATAGAGAAATACATACGATGATTTTGGTTAACATTTAAACACACGATGGAAGATTGGCCAGTGAATCAATAATCCAAATTACATAGAAGTCCATACGTGACCTCCACATTTGTTGCTAAGGTGTAGCCTCACTTCTTGAGACAGCGAGTTTTGTACCTACTTTGTGTGGGACTGATTGTCGAAGAAACATTTTTCCCTTTTATTACAGCTCCGGGGTGTTGAGAATTAGAATCATTGCTTTGAGTTTCCATTCATCTGCAAAGAAATTTAGGTGGACGCTTTTTTCTTATGATATTACGCCAGTGGATACGTGACACTGTAAATACTGAATTACAATTTGTTAGGTACACTTCTAACCCCCCGGCACGACATAAAGTCCTCTTATTCATTCAGTAAATTTACCTTTCCAGCTGAATATAATTTGATAAAAATCAGAGCTATAACTTTGGTGTAGTACGTCAATGGGATTAATTAATGTCCCGCATGTTTTACTAATCGCTTTCATTATCTTCTTTATATACGAGATAACGATTACTTTCGCTTCAGTTTACGGAGCCAATGGCCGTTGAGGACGAGGAGTATTGGGAATTTCCGGAAAATCTTCTCCGTCACTGCTTCGGACCCCGGCTTCGTAAAGCGACCGATCGCAGCGCCATCTTGGTTTCGGACAGCCAATTCAACACTCAAGTTTCTGCTCTTCGTCGTTCAGTTGCTGTCACGAACATGAATTAAACATTAGTTATAAGCTAAAAAAGACACACTAGATCTAATTATAACAAATATGAACAGACTGAATTAGAATTTAATGGCAAGGTTCCACGTAATTTTTGAAGCGTTCAAATACTATAACGAACACATTTAAATCATCTTAATCTTGATCCGTCATTCAACGTCTATTCGACATCATACTATTTGAAGTATGGAGTGGGTGCGAAAAACGATCAAATTGGTGCTACTGGTATCAAATATTCACACCGATCATTTCAAAGCTCAAAAACCTCATTCGGTGTAAACTTGCCTTGTTTACACTCCTGAATCGTGCTTCTAAATCGCAAAGGCTCCATTGTTCATATACACTCGAGGGTAACTAAACGGTTGTTTGAACGATGATACAGCCACAACGAAATTACTGTTTTGCAGTCGTTTGAGGGAATTGTAGTTCAATTCGTTCATGAATTTTTTCTGGTTGAAGAGTAAGCACTTGGCGACAAACCATCTAGGTTGAACAACCTCATTTGTCCTGTGGTTCATTTTCCCGTCAGTTCGTGTTAAATCTTAAATTTAAGCCAAAAATGTTCCAAGACGCCAGCACTTGGTGCTCCGTCAGCATCCACTCATACTTTTGAGTCCCTTTTTCAAAAGCCCGCCTGGAGTTCGAACTTCACGAACTTTCTCTTTCCTGGGACACACCGAGAAATGATCCCTCCACTGATGGGGGTCGATCGAGAGACTCTTCAAGAATTCCGTGATTGATGAAGGGGATGGACTCGTGCGCTCATTTCTCTACACCGGCGCGGCAGAAGCTCGTTGCTTCATTTCCATCGAGCGACCATTTCTCAGAGCAAAAATCTTCTCCTGTAAATATTTTCTATATCTATCTAGATGAAAATCAATGCTCGAGTAATCAATCTGCTCAAGTACGGTTTTACTGTTGAATCTAAGTTCGGGTGTTGTAAGTTTTTGAATGCAATGATAACAGAAGACTTTTAGAAGGATGAAAATTTTGGGGCTCTTTGTGAATTGTTTGATTTATTGAAAAGCATGTATGTAAAACGAATGGCATACTATTCTCATGTGAACATTTTTTCGTCACGTTTCATCTTAACTTTACCAAAAAAGTTGAAATACAAAAATTTCTAAAAATTAATTTTTGGTGAGTGCTTAACACTCAATCTAAATTAAAGAGTACTTTAAATGCCTAAAATATTGCTTAAATCCATCCCATTAAAAGTGCGTTTGAACACGGACCTTGTGCATTTATATTGAATATGTAGCTTTTACCGTTGTGGATTTAGAAGATCATGAAAGACATAAAGGCTTCAAATTTTTAGAAGAAACTTTACTTAATGATAATTAAAAGCGTTTAAAGTATTTCAGTACTAACACAACGTTGATTTAAGCTCGCTACAGACGTCGAAGGTTACATGGTTCCCGCTTTTCAGCGCCTCTTACAAACAAAATGGCGTGATTGGCCCGGGTGCGATCGGCCTGTTATTGGCAGCAGCTTCTGGACGCTTAGTGTACAAAAATGCTCTGCCTAATTTTGCTAAGTTTCCTTTTGGTTTTCATGTTACACGCAGAGCTAGTAAAACCGATAGGGTGAGCTTGAGGCTAAGAAACTGCCAGCGAAAATTTTTGTGTAGGAATTTCGACTTTTTATGCCTTGTTTCTCAACTTTCTACTGTTGCATGTTGACAAACTTATAGGCTGCTTTTTTTAAAGCGACAACATTCAAAACCTAGCCATGAAGCAAACACGGATGTATGATATCATATGCATGCATTTCAAACAATATTAGCAACGATCATACGTGAAGGGTGATAATGAAGATGTAAAAATTTGGCTTGAAACTTCGATATTCAAAACGTCACTCAGACAACGCTTGTTATAACTCGCGAACATATCAAGAGGTGAACTACGCAACGGAAAGTGCTGATAGGAAAATTTGTTGCAGCTGAAATTCCTTTGACGCTAGGTGATAATAATCTGCTGGCAATTGATCACGATGTAAGTAACTGACAACTGCAGATTACAGTGCAGTTGCAGGGTGTGCAAATGAGCATCAATGCTGAGGACATTATACATTGAATCATACGAAGTCAGAGGACGTTTGTCCGTTGCTTGGAAACTTCTAGTATGCGGCTGAAACATGTTGGTCACGATCATATCATACTTCGAGCTGTGAGAAGGTGTACCTATTTTTGCATTGCTGAGGCGCTGCTGCTGCTTTCCCAGGTTGGTGAAAGAAGCAAGTGTGTAGGTTACAAAGACTGAATACTGCCTCTATCATGTGATGGCAACGAAGAGATATCACCGAGCGTGAAATGCTTGAGGAACAAAGAGAAAATTGAGAGGTTGTAGCTGCGCAATTTGGGCTTCAATGAAGGCATGACGATTTAGTGACCAGTGCTGAGAACAGATGAGGGTCAATTTTCAGAACTGGCAGAGCCCTGCAGTTTCTGTGCATAGCTGCCAACGAATATGGACGAGTTTGCCTTTCCTGGAATAGAGCTTGCATTGAAAAAAAGAAAATTTCAGAGAGTTTGATCAATTTAAATTTTTTGAAGTTCTTGTCACATAACAAAAAAAGTTGACTTGACCGAGCAAGCTTAAGTGATGAAAAATCCTATATTTCATACATTTCTCAATCAGACGTCAAAATGTTGACGAATTATTAGCTTATGAAACTTAAGCAAATAATCACAACTAAAAATTCTTATTTCGGGTCCCAAATGAAATGTAAAAACTCGAAATTGAAATTACTGAGCGAACAGTAGTGAATGTGATTGCTTAAGCACGCAAGGTGCGGCCGCTGCATCGGAGCTGCATTGTGCAGCTGCTTTGAGAGCAAAAACTAAAGCCGTACATTGTTCTGCAAGGGGCAATTTTCGCAGAACCGGCGTCGTGCTCTGGCACTAGGAGTTTGCAGTTCATCTCCACCCTGATTATGCAAAATGCTTCTGACTTGGAGTGCGTGCAAATCCAAGCGTCATCAAAACAGCACCAATGCAGACGTGTTTTTTCCATGGTTTCAATTCGTACACATCCTGTTGAAATGGTCTTCAGCACGCATGGCGTTTCAGATGGGCATCTTGCTATAGAAGTAAATGGTCAGATTCTCGGTGCATAAAGAACTGAAAACTCTGAGTGAGATTTTATTGAATTAGAAACTAATTTCAGATGATCAATAGAAGCTTACATATGATTCGATCTCAAAACATGACATGAATCCTATTGTTTGTGACATTATTATATCAGCGTACTCATTAGGAGCGAACAATAATGCATGACGTTTAACTTATGTCAAAAAAAATATGCGTGGTTATTGGAATGAATGAGACATTGGAGTGTTGACCTTTGATAAGAAAATGTCTTCTTTACGCGGTTGTGATGTTAGAGTAAGTCTCGCTACCACTGTAAAATGCAAGTAGCAAATTATGAAGTTCGTAAGTAATTAAACTGCGCTCCAGATACAGCTCTTGACTCGATAAGAGGATGTTCGTAGAAATATTGCTATTTTATGAATTCCAGGAATTGCTTGCATGCGCTGCAGTCAAAATTAAGGATAAAATCCAGGAAGTTTCCATTTTAATACCCCCACCATTAATTTTATCTTAATAGTCCCCATTAAATAGTTCATTCGACCATTTCATTTTATTTAGATTGCTCGTGTTCCATAAAAAATAAACACAAAATTGCTAAAACGTTAAGGCTTGATGATTATCATTTGCACGGGGCTCTGACAAAATGATCTCTTTGTCAATATCTCACAACCGCACAACCTCTCGAGGGTTTACTTATTACAAAATGAAACTCGATGGAGTGTAGAAAATTTGTATTCGCAGGAAAGTCAAAATTCCACATTATATGGATTGAAATATCTCGATCATGAAGTGACGCGCGATAAAATGCTGTAACATTTGAAGGCATAGACTGATTTCTATGCGTTGAAACTATTTGCTGAAACAATTTGCTCTTCATTGCAGAAATTAACACCGCGAATAATTTCATCTGCACTATGAGTTGAGGATTAAATTTACCCTTTGCTTATATTCACTAGTCTCATGAATTGAGCAACAAGGGATTGTAAAGTGATGTCTTCCATAATTTTAATAGCACGAGGTACATAATTCTGTTGAACATATTCATGAACATTCCGATAATGATGTGATGAATTTTTGGGTGTTCGAATTCGGAAGTTATTTATTGAAGTGAGAATTAATTTTAAATTCTCCTGTAAACTCATTATTCTATTATATTCATGACAAACACTGACAGCCAGTGTCCTGGAGAGCTAAGTCGGAACCAAATTTTTTAGGTTTGATTGGAAGAATAAAAATTGTATTTCACTAAATCGTTTTGTCGTTTAGCTATAAATTAACGGTGGCATTGAACTTATTAAAGCGGTACAAATATATCTTTCATAATATAGGAGCTCTTTGGTATTTTTTCCAGCTTGACTGATCTTTTTAATCATTTGCAGAGTCCATTCCTTTGCTAGATGAAATGCAAACATTAAATAAATATTAGTCGCTGAAGCTGACTCAAAATTTACCCACGAACTTCAGATAAAATTTCATTATAGTGAGAAATTCTATTTAACTGTTAACTGTTGAAGTCAATTTTAGTGTATTCTTAAAATTTAAACGATTAATCTACGTGAAACATCATTATAATTAATTTTATCGTAATTAGTAAGTAGATTAAAACACAAAAAACTATTGAGAAGAGCTTATTCAAATAAAGCCGGTTCACATCATTGTGCAACATGAATGTGAGTCCAAAAGAACTTTTTAGAAAGATATATTTCCTTGAAATCTCTTTTTTTAGAAGAAAAGAAATTTTGAAGGAAAAAACTAGCCTCTTACTACACTCCTGCACAGGACAAAAATATTTTTGCTGCAAATGAAGAGGAACAAGTGGCTGTAAATTGTTATGGGTGGTACCAACAATTGGACGTGATTCATGGCTATTAACATAAAAGATAAAATTCAAATTCAATGAGAAAGAAGACACGTTTCAAGCGACGTAAAATGAAATAAAAATCGTTTGACAACTTCTCTAATGTGACACATTTAAACCTGAATTATAATCACGAAAGAACAAATGCTTTAAAAATCTTTCTTCATTCGAGTTCTTTTACGTTTTTCGAATATGTTATGAAAGCCTGCGCAATTGGAGAGTAGAAGTTATCTCTGTTTTGTAAGAACATGTGAGGCGCATCTGTCAGGGAGAGCAGGGCTGCGGAGCCCTAGAGCCTCGCTGGCTAGAATTCGGAGAAACGCTGGCGAAGGTTTTTGCC
The DNA here is from genome assembly GCA_014899125.1 of Orchestia grillus. Lineage (NCBI taxonomy): Eukaryota > Metazoa > Arthropoda > Malacostraca > Amphipoda > Talitridae > Orchestia > Orchestia grillus. Next base: position 32,317 of record VOMN01006548.1, on the reverse strand, counting down.
CGTCTCATCGCACGGCTGTTTCAAGGTTTTCCTTACTAACATATTACGTAGAAGCTACATCTCACTTTCATGCAGCAGCAAACAGGGACAAAAATGATTTCAACACTCACCTATGGTCAAACCAGCTGTATGTTTCTGGACCTTAGTGGTAGAATGACCTTCAAGTTACGTATGACTTTGCTTTCGATGACTTCCTTTCGTCAAATACCGCAGTTGTGCCCCACCTACACACCTATCACGTGAAATACGCTAACTTTACGTGTACTTGTACGATGAATGAACACTTGAACAATGTCAAAAGCTCACAGCAAGAAATAAACATTCCACCAAACTTTCCGTAGTCTAACGCCGATCCCTAAAGTCTCAGACACGCACCAAGGTCTAGCTCGGACCACGTTTTTGATCATGCGCGCGCATGCGAACCATTCAAAAGCCGCGCCGTTACTCACCTGAAGGTACTTGGACGGTCTGCTTTGGTGATTCTTCTCCGGGCACAGTTTCTTTACTAATATATACATTGGTTTCATCACTTTGGCTTTTATTTACACTTTCTACATTGACTAAACTTTCATCACGTGAGTTGTTCTGTGCTTCTTCTTCCTCCATAGCGACCGCACTGCACTCTTTACTCCTACCACGACTTTCGTACGCTGCTGTCGCCCATTGCTGCCTAACACCACTCGCGGGCAAACTTGCATCGGGAGGTATTCGCGTTCGGTTTTTCGCAGAACGCAGTCTTGACGCACGAGTTCTTGAGAGGGTTTCTTGTGGAGATTGCGGACTTGTTGATACTGTGTCATTGAGCGGGGATCGAGAAGTTGAGCGTCTACTAACGGACGGCGCGGGAGCGCCTGAAAGTCCCCTCCACACCTCGGAGCCTGAAGGACTCACGCACTCTCCGATCGCTGCAGTCCACTCAGGGTCGCTCGTTGGCGTAGTCACTTCAAGTCCCAACCATCTTGGAGTACTCAAACTTGCTGAAGTTCCTGCTCCTCCAAGTTCCAAGCCATGTCCGAATTGTCTGCTCGGTTCCGCAGGTACTGAAGGGATCGACTGCTGCCCCGTCATATGACCAGTACCAAGAAAGGAGGCAACCAGATGTGGAGTGGAAGGGGTGAGTGTAGCGTACGATGGACTTAAAACAGGTAAAGAACAAGACGGAGAAAATGTAGTTGGAATTAATAATGGGTCACATGGTGATTGTGGGGCCCATCCTTCTCCCAAGATAGGATGATCAGTATTCGCTGGTAAAAGTTCCGTGTACTGGCCATGTGGTTCCTTATAATCTGATGAAGATGCATACTGATGCAAGCTCGGTGTGCTTGGAAGAGGGTTAGCGGAAGAATTTGAGCCGGGCCAGTTAGACTCGAGACGAGGACTTTGATGTTGACTGCCAATATCAGGCGTTGCAGAAGCTCCCGGGGACCCGTATAAGCTCATAGGAGTTAGTCTTCTCAGGGCATCCGGGCTTGGGGCATTTTGAAGGGGGCCCACCTTGGATGGTGGTGGTGGTGGGCCCCCTGGATTATCATCCATGAAGAATGAGAGGCAGGCTGGTGACAGCGGCGGCAGATAGAGAGGGACAGGACGCTGAGAGCCTGTCATGGTCCTCGCTTGAACGTACCTCGCTAAACAGTCCTCCTCATGCCAGCGCAAGAAGTGGAAGTAACTGCTCCTGATCCGGACGATCGACACGAGGTTTCCGTCACTGCTCTGACGAAGCGTACTGTAGGACTGGAGAGCCACGAGTCCCTCCGGCCGGAGTCGGTCCCTCGTCGCTGACTCAGAATGAGTCAAACGCAGCGTACTACCGGACGTGAACGTCAGTGACGCCAAAGCTGAACTCGTTAGGATCGATGCAAAAGTTCGTGCCATGCCTATCAGCCGCAGCTGTCACCGGAAACAATGTTAATCTCTCATGCTATTCTGTATGACTGCCCGTTCGCATTACTCAATGCAAATTTCCCGCATTGAGACGTGTTTTAACGGTATACGTCACATTTACAACTTCTTATAGGTTTCCGTTTTCTATGCTGCTCTTGGCTAGATTTCTTCAGGAGTAACTGCTCCATTGCGCTCAGTCTCGACACTTTTCCTTTCAAAACCAACACTGCTCGTCACACCGACTCTCAGAGACCGCGACGACGACGACAACCGACCAGTCGACAGGAGCACGTGTGGCGCTAGCCATCAGAAAACCAAGATTGAAATCACTTCTCGGAGCAACCCTAGAAGAAGCTGCGCCGCTCGCACCACGTGAGGACCCCGACCTGTTGCGACTTGCTCTTACTTGTGTAGCCGCTTGAAGCTCACTAGAGCTGGTCTTGGACGCCTTCACCTGCTGCTGCTGCCATCCCTGTCCGGAAACTGATCTTGCGGTCCGCGCCAGCAGATGCAGTCGCCGGAAATGACAAGAGAAGACGATGCCCTGGCTCCTCACAAACGGGAGGCGCAACCTGTTATCAGGCTTGGATGAGCGCGGGAGTAAACTGTTCACTATCGCCCAAAGCTTTTCCGTCAAATCCCGGGTATTTATAAAGCCTGAATGCAATTTCAAGTAAATTAGCTAACGCATTTTTTGGAAATATTTGGTGTGACTGGTAAGAACTACATGAGAAAATATGATGCCCAAGCCTGTGTAGGTAGCATATATATGAATAAACTGGATTATAGTTTCCCATTGGCTGTATGGGGAAATATGCAACTGGCGCCAACTACTTTCTATGTAATTTTGAAGCCAAGCTGACGGGCTTGCTTTAATTTTCCTTACCAAACAAGCGCTGTCGTTTATGAATGCAATATCGTTTCATATCGCTTAAATCATATCGTTAAAATTAGTGAGTAATTATTTTTTGAACTCAAATATATCGAAGAGAACAGCAAGAATTACTTCGATTGTATTTTAATTACACTTAATTTACTCAAGCAGGTATCCACACGCGTAACTCGAGAATCAGTTGAGTAAATTTGTTCAAAAATTGCAACCTTTCATACAGTGATAAAATGGCACAACTATTTTCCTGAATTCAACATAAAATTAGGCGCGGCCACTGTATGGTTTTCACACTTTTTCTGTAGATACCAGCTCGAATGCAGGTATCAGGCCGACCCCCTCATCGGTCACAACTCTTCATCAAACAATCACAACGAAAGTCTAAATTTAGCTCTAAATATTCTCAGAAGGTCCGCCTCCTCCCATCTCGCAGACCACATGCTCCCGGAACTAGGCCTGGATTTCTGGGTCTTGCATCGCAGATCACTTCGTAATTAAAATTTTTCACAGCGAGAAACTGGCAATCGCTGAAGAAGTTCCGTCGTACTAAAATGTTTCTCAGAACTCTAAGGTTTCATGCACGCTTATTTCGTAAATAGATTAAACTTGAAACTCCACGAGCAACACAACACACGCAAAAACAAACGAGCATGTCTACAAGTACATCGTATGAATTCATTTATAATTCCTCTCGTCGATATTTAAAAAAATGAGTTGATGAGCTCCTGCCCAAAGTGAGCGGTCCAGTTCTGCTCGATGTCTCAACACTGGACTCAACATCTCATTTCTTTTGCGAATGTTCCGCTCGTCTACATAGACTCAAGCTTGCTTCCTGTGTTACTTACTTAGCATGATCGTTAGTTCTACACTCGGACAAAACGCCAGTCTATTTTAATTTACTTTTATTGCAGTTTTTGCGACCGTAGTGTATAAATATCGATCACTATGTAGTGCAGGTCTCAATCGAAATACATCGCCCATGACGACTGTTAGAGCTTAGTTATTCAACCGAAAGCTTGGCCTAAAAATAAAATTGTCTCTGCTGAGTCCCTTGAGCTCAGAAATAATGAAAAATGTATTAACAAGACGTCCTCTATTCCAAACCCTCCATTCAAGCATAAGCAAAAAAATATCTTAATTAAAACAATTCACAATTCGCATATCAGATACACTAAAAATTTTTTGTTTATAGTTTTGAAGAGCAGACGTCGGGAATTATTGTGAAGAAAACCTCATCTAGAAGTCTTCTGTACTTTATTTGGTTGCCGACGCTTTCAAGTGTTTACACGGAACTCATTTTCAAGGCGTACAGTTTTGAAACTGACTGACTATAGGCTGCAATTGGTGTATTTATGATACAGAAAATTGTGTTGTACACAGTAAATTATTAATTTAAACAGGTTTATGGCCATCACAACCGGCATCTACGAACCCGTTTTCCTGACCCTCTGCCAACTGTGATGCTATGAACATGATTAAATTAACAATGTACTGTGTACAACAAAATTCCGCCCGGTTTCAAAATTGTGCGCCTTGAAAAAACAGCTCTGTGAAAGGTCTCGAAGGCTCGGCCAACTAAATAAAGTTCGAGAGACTTTTAAACAAAGCTTTCTTTACCGTAAAAATATTCCATGCATATGCGTAGATGCTATAAGATCCAAAACTGAGTTTAAAAACAACGATTTCCCATCCTACGTTGCATTATGTAATCTTTGCAATGTTTAATCTTATTTTACTCACCCACCAACATGAGCACTAGCGAATTCCCAGACACGAGTAGTGACGCACTAGGGACCGTGCGTATGTGAGGGTCAGTTTAAGCCCCGTGGATGCATAGCGCGTCGTTTAAATAGCACATAGTCCCGGCGCGTTAGTATGTACAGCATAATTAACATTACAAGGACCAGTGGTACTCTATGTGTCCGCGTAAGGTTCCCGCCAGTTTTTCACATTACGTTACACTGCATTGATGCAGCCTTTTTGTACATACATATGCACGCATACGACTGCAACTGATTTTTTGTGTAAAGTTAATTGCAGTTTTTTCGCATATTTACATAAAACTGCTGTTTGTTTTTCATGCAAAGCTAATGCAATCACGTTTCAAAAAAAATCCATAGTTATAGGATTTGCACTGACCGGTACAAAAATTTATTTTAAAAAAGTTTAATCGTCTGTGAAGTTTTCATTTAAAGAAATTTTTCGCACGGATTGATCTGGAAGTTGCTTCGAAGGAATGCCCCTTAAGTAACTTAAAGAGTTTCTACAAAATCTCCTTAATTTTAATCAATTCTATCCGTTTTGAACAAAGGGACACTCGTTTATGCTGGCACTGTGACTCGTGAGACGAATTAAAAGTAAAAAGCAAACATGAAGCAAATGTATCAACAAACTGGAAATTTTACCAACGCATCTTAACTCGTAATTTTAGCATGCATCTCGCGCGCCTTACTACGGTAGTAAAATTGCGGCCAACGTCCGATAGCTTGGTTTTCTTCACGTTACTGCCTAATGCACGAGCGTGAATAAGAATTAGAGCCATAGGGTACGATAGTAACAGAGCTTTAGTCCACCGTTATTTATGCAGCATGCAAGAGCTCTGCGAGGCGTTATCTGTAGAAAACGGTGTCGAGGTTTATCAGGCCAATGTGTATATTTGAAGCGCTTTATGTAACAGAACTTGAGTCGCACACTCATATCGGCTCTCAGGAAAAACGCGGTAAAATCCCTTTTTCAGGGGGCATGTAATACGAGTGTTATGCGCGATGTAATCTTTTGTTACGAAGCTCTTGAGATGTTTGGTTTTCTTACTATTCAAATGCTTCGAGTAGTTTAAGTACGACCACAAACTGAGGTAAATGACTTTTAAGTTATTTTAGGAAATTTTTTAAAGAATTATGCATCTTATAAAGCTGAGTTTATTCAAAATATTAAAGCATTAGAGGTGGTTTTCAGTAACTATTTTGACAACATACATCTACAAACTTGTTGAAACTACCTCTTAATTAACTGTTTGCCATGTTTTTTATCCATTCGAGCTCCTCTTCAAAAATATGTATACCTCCTGAGGGATAAAATTTCATACGAAAAAATTCGATATTTGGAAATATAGCTTAAAATAGCGCACAAAAGATTGCTTAAAACAACTCGAACTTTATGTTTTTAATGATTGTATCCCGGCACGTTACAGAATACCACATCGGTCCCTGGAGAACTGCTTCACAGGACGCCACTTGCGATCGCGGCCAACACTGGTCTGAATTGAAGCCTCGGCGGCCCCACATTAAAATCAAACCTTTTATTTCTGATTTTCTTTTCGTAATTTAATTTCGATGGTACGTTGCGTCCGAAGAACTGCTCAGAGACGGTCGTGTTAATATTTATTATATTTCACTAATATTTTCGCACACTATGTCATGTTGATGAAATAGGAAGGAAATTTATTAAATAAAAATTTTGATTGACCTCGTCATGAATGGCTTGCAAACGAAAATCTGATTATTTTCAGCTCTCATTTTAAATCTTGAAACTTGTTCGCAAATTGACACAGTAAAGTAAGGCGACTTTCTTTATTTAAAGGACGTAGGTTTCACATAAACTACATTAGTTCAAAACATGCAACCTAATTTGGGCTTGGCTGACATGATTGAAACATCATTTTCTCAGGCATCAATAGCGCAAAAACATTGCTAAGGTTTCAGCTTCATAGGACACATTGTGCTTCAAATTAGTTTATACTAGTGGCGCGACCCGTCAAAAATGATGCGATTTAATACTGCACTAATTCATTCGAAATTTCCCATGACCAACCTCAATTTTTGCCTCACAGCAATGACCAGTTGTCTTCAGCCGCGTTTGTTGTGCCCTCTTCGTTTGGTGAAGGATCGTAATGCACGAAAATAGAGAATAGCAGTAACGCACGGAATGTTGGAGAGTACTATCGCGCGATGGATAGTAACGCTTTGAAATATCGGAGAGTATTATCGCACGATTAATAGTCAAGAATAAAATATTGAAGAACATCATCGCGAGATGGACAATAAAGCACGAAATTTTGGAGAATGATATCGTAATATCGTACAATGCATAGTAAGGCATGAAATATAAAATGATGTAGCATGATCGATAGTAACAAACGAAATAATGGAGATTAATATCACACGATGGATAGTAACGCACGAAATATTTTGCATAACGCTCGAGATAAGGCGACCTTATCTCCCGCGTACACGAGATACGGACATGCACGTCTGCTGTGAAGACTGTGAGCTACTTGAGGATTGCGATATTTATGTTAAATTGACTTTGGTTGTACAAAGTAAACGTATATTGGGAGTTAGTTGCATTTTGCACTGGGCACATGTGCATTTTTGCGGTAATTATTATAGTTCAGTATGGTTGTTGCTATGATGAATAAATTTTATTGCAACTATATAAACAGGGACGTTTAAGCACATAATTTTGGGCTGTAGCATGAAAACATCCTCAAAGGCTGCTGACTTTGTTAAACTTGCAATGAGGTCCCGCATTTCACAAATAGAGAGCGTTGTTCGTAGCAGATAAATGAAGCTGCACAGGTGTAACTGAAAATGGATTTCTCGTCCTTCTATTTATCGCACGCATGGTTAACTCTAGACTCCACGACAATACTCAAAATATGACGTGAATAGGCTGATCCGAATGTTTCGAGTCATATCAATTGAAGGGGATTGCTTGACATGGACACAAGAAGAAGGGTGCTTTGTTTTCATAACTTCAAGCAAGCGATAACGACGCTTGCATGCGCGAGTAAATCTTACTTTTGACTCACTGAACTCGGTTCTAACTCAGTTCTCGTGCTGAAACATTTGCACTTTCAACTGAATTTTTGCAATGAAAAGAAAAGATTTTCGATGCGTTCAGAGTGTCTGAAACTTATCGGACCGTTTACGCGCAATGTTTTGAATAGATTCTCGCGTATGTACTTGTCTTTCGCTTAGCGCACTTATTGCATATGGTGTGTTAAAATTATTTTGTTGTCTAATCAATGCATCAAAATTTGAAAAATCGTACGAAAAGCATGTTTGGTTGTCTGAATTTCATCATCACCCAAAAGCAAATAAAGTGTCTCAAAAATGACTCATTTAATGTTTTGACACTTGAGGAAATACTAAGTGATTCTTTTCACAAAAACAGCACTCAAAATGCATGCAATGATGAAACACTTTAAGAACATAGCACACTCGAATAAAGTTTCTCATCGTGGCAGTTAATTATGTTGAATTCGGTGATGTTGATGTTCTAGTAATTCTGCACGAATGCACAAAACCTGGACCTCTAGGGAAAAATAACATAAATTTTCTACATAGCTGATTGCTTTCCAACAGCGTAATTTAAACCGATGTTAAATATTGAAACTCACTCAAAAAGTTCAAGAGTCAGAGAAGATATGTTCATTTTTAAACATTTTGCTCGGGCATTCGACTCCTGAAAGAGATATTTTCTTCCTAAATGGGATAAAAACATATAGGTTGGGACTACATAGTTTCCAGGATAAATACCTTCTGAGTATTTTTTTGGATGTTCATCCTCGATATAAAAATAGGTTCTCTAAGTTTGCGTTTGAAGAAACAATTACATGTTCAAAAATTTGAAAAATGTTCTTTTTCAATGCCTGTATTTATAGTCTCGAACTCATGTGGGGCGATAAACATTCTTATAATATCGAGAATTGTCCATAAATCAATTAACTAAATGAACATAAATGCTGTCAGGAATTCTAAAAATACTGTTATACAGAAAAATACACGTATAGCTGTGTGAATAAAATTTCAATGAAGTTTCAATTAGAAACTTCAATTGATTAGAAACTGTTCCTATCAATATCAAAAACTTATCTCACTTGTTTCTTTCCATTTCCGAAAGTACTTGAACATAATCGAATACTTTCACAACAATCCAGTACCATCAGTGAATTTTATAAACTCCACGGGAACGTAAATCCGTGTTTCATTTACCTGCTCCTTCATAGTTTAAAGTGATCTTCATCGTGGTAATGATGTACATACCTACATAATAATGACAACGGCATCAATAGTTTAGCACTTATCACTGAACAGACATTCTTCTTCAAAACTTATTTGATATTCCCCATGGGTTTCAATGGCATATTATAACATTATCACTGCGCTTGCACATTCTTCGAAATGTTCGGAATCATTGTGCATTAATAGCTCCAGAAACGTAGAACAGCTGTGACATCTTCGAATTAGAAAGTTGTTTTTAATAAGTGGTCTACATTTCCAAGATAAGAATTCATCATAGACGCAATTTAAGTACCTCCATAACTTAATGATGGAGTTTCAGAAACTGATCCGGAACATTGAATGAGTGTAAAATACAAATAACTTCTTCTCACACCGACGTGAGAGACATGTACTCTTCATGTATTCATACACGCCTCAAATTAATACACAATATACACATCAAAGCGCATAGACTTACACCCCCATCTGAATCCCCCGAAAAAGGATGATCATTCTCCGAAACTGCACTAAAGTGCAATAATTACGAAAATTACCTATATTTCACGTCACCAAGTCTACAGCTTGTGATGAAGACTCAAGTACCATTGACTTTTTTTAGGTGATAAGGCACTGATAAGCAGCTGAGCTTAACACCCGCGTTTAATGCACTTGATTCAAAATGCACTTCTTGTCCAATTAGAGGAGTGTTCGAGATGTGCTCGAGAAATAGTTGAATGGAGCATCCAATGGTAGGCCGGGGACGGACAGTGGGCGGCCCCACCGTTTAAGGAGGTCTCTCTCAGCTTCACTTTCAGTCGATGCGCGATGCCTCACAAACAAGGAGCTCCGCTTGAGCACACTGCGTCTCGTCCTCCTGATGCTGTCTTGCTGGAACAACCGAATTTACTCCGCATCACCTACTCTGGGCTGTTAATATTGATGCACGCATGATGCATTGCGTGCTAGAAATGCGTCGTGATTCATCCAATTTTTTAATTGTAGGTTTTGTCGAAAAGAGAATGCGAAACACCTCGCTGGAGTATTATCCTTAATGCATGCATGTTGAACCATGGGTCAATTATCTGTCGTCGAGATTATGCTACTGAGGGCTTTTATCCAGAAAATAATAAAATTAGATGGTATGGTACGTAACAATACGCAATAAGATTTTGAAGCGAGGTACGGGAGATTTTGTCCAATTTTGACTGATTTGAGGTGAGAGAAAAAGTTATATAAATGCGAAAAAGACTGCCTCACATAATTGAATGAAATATATCTCAAGATAATTAGTAAACTAATTCTGAGCTATTCGAGAGCCACATTTACTGTGGAAGTAAATGCAGGCGATCTAAGAATACGTTCTCATATTATATACATTTATATTATAGAAATTTCAGGATATTGTTGACGAAGCCAAAGACCGACTGAATTCCAAATTGTCAACTCGATTTGGAATTGCTTTCGAAATTCCAGATTATCATCTTAATTAGTAGTATGCTAACGAAATTCCAGGATGTTATCTTAACTAGTAATATGCTTGTAAAATTACAGGATGTTGTCTTGATTCGCAATATGGTAACAAAATACCAACAAAACTCAGGATAACGTGATGCAAAACTACACTGAAAAATTAATCGCTCAAGAACCTGTGTAGGCCGTTTTGAATTACCACGAATTAAAATACTGCTTGGTCGAGACCGAAGAGTCAGTGTGACGTGGCGTGTTCACGTGTCAGCGCGATATTTGTAGAGCCTCGACCAGGCATGCGTTTCGACTGGTTTGCGAATTTCGTCTGCCATTCTAGGTGCATTACAAGATGCGTGACAGGCATAGCTTAAAAAACTCAAAAAAATTATTGCATGGCATGCGAACTGAATGGAAGAGTCATCCATGAGATTTGTAAATTTTTTTGGATATTGTACAGAAAACTATGAAGGCTACGTACACAATTTAAACCATCTACACAATGTAGGCTGTGTACACAGCGTAGGCTATGTACACAATGTAAGCGATGTACACAATCTGGTGAGAAGGAACTTTCACACCTTTTATATTATACTACTTAATTCAGTTTAAATGATAATCAATTACTTCATTGCAAACTTCAGAGCTTTGGAATAAGAAAACTGCAATTAATTCAATTTCTACGTAATCACTGTCTTACATGCCCATACTTTTAGAACACCCTGAATGAGGTGCATTGAACATGTAAAAATCATATTGAAATTTCAGTTACTTTCGATGAAACTGCCAGCTTTTTCATTATCCGCTTATACATATTGTCAACTCAATTTCAGTTTGTTACCAAAATCGATATTTTGTTAATTAACTTTTGTGCATCAGACTCATGAAAAAATAAGTTGAGATATCTGCCTAAACGGAGGGAAATAATTGAATTATTCAACATTCATAAGTAAATAAATGAAATTGTTGAAAATTCATGTATGCGTGAGTAAATAATAGAAATAGTTTCGTATTAAAATATCCATGAGGGAAAAATAGATGTAACTGAATATTTAAATACTCTTAAATAAATAATTCGAATAAGTAAGAAAACAATACAACCCAAAGGACGTATTCCTCAAGTCCAGCCCGCATTGAGAAATCGCACCAGTTCATCTTGCGGGCCGTTGTAGCGCCTCGTGTGGCCCCGCTGTACAGCTAGCGGCCTCAGATATGATAGTTAAATTATAACACTATTGGGTGAGCATCAATGCAGTGAATGGTGCGCAGTTCCTCTTTGTTAATTATATTCAATGATTAATTAAAAGAAGGTCGATCTGAAACGTCTTCATTCAATTTTTAACTAACAGGAGTATAAAGTAAGTTGGGCTAATCAGGTTTACTATGAATGAAAATCATAAAAATTACTACCTTTAATTTTTTCGAATTTACAAAGCTCAGATTTTAACGATCGCTCATTGGCAAATTCTGAACATTCATCAAGCTATGCAATCTGGAAATGAATTGCTCCAATAATGATTAAATGCAAGCTCAACGGAACATTCCATTAGCTTGAACAATACACGTGTCTTCAATCTTATATCATCCTGAAGGAATTTCACCAAAAAACTACGTGCGATTTCTTCTCAGGTTCATTTGCGATGATCAAAGTATTAAGTATGTTCCAAAAACAGTTTTGAGTATAATTTAAAACAGTTTCTAAATAACTTCTACTAAAATGAAAACCACCACAACCTTCACGGATGATATTCCGATCCTTATCGCGTATAAATAGAAAAGAATTTCTTAGCCTTCGATCTACGATTGACTTCTTTTTAAGAAAGTTCTATAAATTCGAACTCATAAAGAGAAAGACCCTGGAGCTTTGAAGAGCTCTGGGGTTGACGAGGATTCCATGGCGAGCTGGCCATAATCAAACGCCTGTCTTACGAAGTAACTATGAGGTAGAGAATATACGAGTATTTCGATTCAGCAAGTTTGGGGCAAAATCGTGTCGTACAGAAGACTAAGATGCCCAAGAACGAGCGCGTTACGGGCAGAGATTGCCCCAGATGACAGTGTGGGCGATGCAGAATCATTTCCACAGCCTTGGGAGCCTCCCAGCGCGCGTGGTGCCCTCAGGGAGCCCAAATTCTTGGTGGCGAAAACGCTCGAGAAATGAGCGTCCAGGTCGCGACCGCAGCCAGCGAGACAAAAAGTCCGACACAAAAACGCCTCATCTGAACCGAGGGGCACTCCAGTCCTTCCCACGCCCTCTGATGCTCCTGCAGGGGCTGTGGCTTGCTCTTGGGGGTGGCGGGGGCGACCGTGTGGGCGACTGTGTGGGCCGTCGTGTTGCTATGGCTCCTCACGCTTATTGCTGGCGCCCGGCACAACTGTGAAGTAATGATGCTGTTCTGTTAAATGACTGCAGTGGAGGAATTTCAGGAAGTGCGGTTGATCGATCCTAGAAAAGCTATGTATTTGTTTTGCAATTAATATCATTTGTGGTACGTAGCGATGTAGATGTGACATAATCATACTTTATGGACGTTGTTTTTTGTAATATAAGAGTGTGTTGATAAAAGCAACGCACACAATGTTTTTTAAAGTGATTTTGTCTGTAATAAATTAGAGAATAATGGAATTATTGAGCCGTTCAGTTAAGCCATGCGGCAAGTCAAGGCTATACTCTTTCATGATGCGAAAACGCTAGTTTAAAAGTAACACAAAGGGGGCTCTAGGTTACCATTAAATGCTATTCGTTGAATATTCGTTGCCTGAATATTGATTTTTGCCGTAGAAAAAAAAATTCATTATTTGTGTCTAAAATTGAATTGTTTTTCATATCGGTCCGTGCAATATTGATGATTCAATACATTCATCACTGCATATTTACCAACACAACTGGCATGTTAAGCTGAATAACATAAACCAACCAGGAGTACAGCAACTGGATTTTGACATAACATTCAATGTCTGAGTAAGCATGCACTTGATGATATGCAAAAGCGACCACTTTTTTCTCAACAACCTTGGAGATCTGGCCACCGAATCCAAGCCCTTGCCTCACAGGAGCATTGCTGGAGGATGCAAGGCTGGACCTCTGGATCCCCTCACCGTCTGTGTTCCGGTTCTCGGTTGCTTTGGGTGGCCGGTGATCCAAACCCACAGAGATCAAGCCAAAAAATGCCAAATTGGCTGCATCCGCTAAGGCTGAGCCAGCTCTTCCCACACTTGGAGCTGCAATCTCAGGCTCCAGGAATGTTGCAAAAAAGCCGCGAGGGACGATCATGTGAGAAACTTGCCTATCTGGGGTATCACGACTGCAGCTCTACTCGAGCTCTTTGTCTCTCCACGTCGATCAAAGTTGATTCACCAAAATCATGTTGGTCTTATGGCATCCGTGTATTTATGAGTTGAGATCCAAAATTGGAGGTTCAGCAGTGATAATGATGAAATTGTATTGAGTTCCAACGATTTTGAATCTGTTAGAGATCCTGGCTCATTACGTGTCAAGTCTGTTTCGTTTTTGAGAGAGATGAGGCTCATGACGTGTCAAGTCTGTTTCGTTTTTGAGAGAGATAAGGCTCATGACGTGTCAAGTCTGCTTTGTCTTTGATCTGCCCTCTGTGGTTCCTGACGAAGTTTGAGGTAGCCACGCTAACGAAAATTTTAGTAGAAAAGTTTCCAACTATTCAAATGAAGAATACCAATAGCCTGATACACAATTGATGTACAACCATTCTGATCTTAAAATACTTTTATCGTCAACTAAAATTAAGGCAAATTAATTTATCTGATAGACGCGTTCTGAACTGTTATCAGCTCTCAAATTTAAACATCCTGATTGAAAAAAAAATAGACCTTGAGCAATATAGATTTATCTGGATATTACCGAAAGTGGAATTACTGAAATTGTGAAGCAAATCAGACATTAATATTCTAAATGACCAAGTCAGCCACGCAAAAGTGTTCGATGTAATGAAAACTTTGAAAATGATACATATAATCTAGTCATAGAACCGTATTTCGAATGTATGACGATGAATGGTTGCATCCTTCTTTGGCAAGTGATAAGTGTATGTTTTTGTAACTCAACCATCCGTTGTGTTATTGATGAATTATAGAATTTTAAGATCTCCCTAAGGACCTATTTCCTAATTTCAAGAATCCAATACAATCATTGAACAATGGTATTTTAATTCGTCCACCGAAACTACAGGAACCTGAAACATTGTCCCAATAAAAAAATGAAGGCACTGCCAAGCTTCATGCTGATGCGCACGTTAGATTTGGCTAGAGATTCATATTAAGAGAAAGAAAACGAAATCTAGATCATTTATTCTGACAAAATTATGAAATACTGTTCAAATGAAAAGTTTCTTCATGATCCTCTCAGTTGCCATGCAAAGAAAACATTGGCCTATTTCATACTGAAGAAATAGATTTTGCGTTTGCTAATTCAAGATCTTAAATAGGGAATAACTTTTGTGGCGCGTATTCCTTTAACCCTGCTACGCACGGTGCCTAACAACATCCTGCTGTTTGCTGTACCAAATGTCCCTTGGAACTAAATTTTGGGTGGGAAGTGTCGAAATGGAGTCAAAAACAATTATTATGAACTCATCTTTGAGAGAAAGAAATGTCATCGCACGGACTGTCATTGCCTTGAAAACGAATTCTTCTTAAGTGCAGTAAATGACCTCAAAAATCAATTTTCCCGCTTGTATCATGAAAAACGAAGTAAAATACCCTCTCGCGGACGGAAAGACCACATGGACTTTCTTTGCACAATTTCATTGAAAGTGAATTCGTCACTATCATTTGAAAATCACAGAAAAACCAATTCTCACTCTTGGATCATGACATTGGACCTAAAATACCATCTCACGGACGGAAAGGAGGCCACCTCGAGCAGCGACCCATAGCACCGCCGACGGAAGCGGTTGGGCGCATCGCAGTTTCCAGTTTCCAGGTCGTCAGATGAAGCGCCGACCCTCGGAGGCTTTGGACCTTCCAGTTTCCTGTTCCAGCCAGAAGCTGTTGCACGCACGCGCGAGCGCAACCACTGTTCTCATGGAAACTTAGAAATGTCCTTGAACTACCTCAAACTTCAACTCCCAAAAGAATTTCCCATGTCCGGCTGATGTTGCTCATCGGCGCCTCACAAGTTATAATTTGAAGCTCGTCCAATTCAAGCCAAGGCATCTTGCCGCATCTTCAAAACAATCTAACTTGCTAATTAAAAGGGTTTGGGTTATATCAATGAAGCCTTGCTTTATTTTCCTTGATAACTCTACTCCTTCGAATACAATAAAAACTTTTCCGAATATTTGATGATTCCGTATGCCCACGCGACAAAGAGCTGCACTTCGTGAATCCATTATAAAATTAGTATAAGACATAGTACAGACATAAAATTTTCACGTCATAAAAGCAGTATGACCATTTCTTTCTCTGACAAGAAAAACCGAAATTGCTGATGATTCGTGGAGCCGGAAGATGAGGCGGATTCTCTATGAGTGCCGCCCCGGAAGCCCTAAGTGTTGATGTTTATTCTCGCGGGAGATGTTTTGTCTGTTCACTGGGCGTGACGCCCCCTAAACTTTAACTTCCCCTCTCCTACTCCCCCTGCCTTATTACTCTTCCAGTCTAACCTCTTCCGGCGGGCAGATAAAAACTTGTCCCCGGTCGTCATTTGCCGGCTGACCTCTCGCACAACCGGATGACACGTCTTAAGATGTTCGTTCATTCAGAAAAATCTTGTGTTCGCGTCTCGAGTTCATTGACGGGTTTTGGCGGGAAAGAAAGTTATGCTATGCGAAGCGCCTTTTTTCGCGAACAGGTATCCTTGTTGGTTACTTACTGCAATGTAACTTTCAGAATAACAAATTATACCAAGAATTACTTTGTTGAATTTTTAAGTGAATGAAGAGGACGTGAAAATGCTCTTCGCTTTAATTTGAACTATGAAATGTTGCAATACTTTGAAAATACGGTTAAAAATACATCATTGATAATCCAAAAGCATATTTGCCTGTGAAAAGTTTCAGGCACTATTTTTTTACAAGCAAAATGTATCCTCGCCTCTACGGGATTCTACAGTCATGTTCAAAACAGTTGAGACTAGTATATTATTCTTTTCCCGTACAAATTATTCATACAAATATGAACATATGTGTTGGTTTGATGCTTTCGTGATACAGAGTGGAGAAGGGTAAAGTTTAAATTGATAGCCCATGATAATTTTCTAGAATTTGTTAGCAACCATTATCGTTGAATTGGTCTTGAGCTTTTAGAAAAGAAAGCACCGGCAGCAGCGACTGGCTTAATTTTGAATTCATTAAGGTATTTTTCGGCTAAAAGATCAATGTTCCTGTGCCGTTGGATGAAATGGTGTCCTATACATTTGACGGGTCTCTGAGGGAATTGCACCGGCTGAGTAGTATTTTTCTATCTTTCTTCTTCGAACAGAACATTTTCTTGATCTTCCAAATGTGTGAATTGCGAGTGAAAGAAAGCCTCATCAGAAATAATTTCACTGTTTCAGTCTGCAAGAGGCAATTATCTATATTTATTTCAAACATGCAGTCTATAATGAATACTCGTTTTTGGACAAAAAAGGCTTCTTCGCAGCCCTCCTGGACTTGAGGCCTTTTCTAAAGAGTCGTCGTCTCACAGTGCGAGACGAGGCGATCACTCCAGCTTTTTCCTATTCCTCGGCAAGCTTAGAACTTGAAACCGTGCTATTATTCACTCGAGACCTAACTAAAAACCCGCTCTTGGTGTTCATTAAATACCTCTGGACGCCAAGGAAACGTTGTCACATTAAAATCACCTCTATCTTTGCAGTGGGTCTAATAAGTATTCATAACGTACCAAAAAATTCATTTTTTTGACTATTAAACATATTTCGGAAAACCGTGGAGAATTGTGAGTCCTTCATAAGAAAGGGTAAGATCAAACACATTAGGTACTGTTTTGTGAATAAGAATTCATTTGAAAATATTCAAACAAGAACGAAAATATGAAAACAGAGTGGCAAATGAATATTTGTAACACAACATTCAACTATATTAATACTTGATTGCATAGTCTTTATTAGCTACAACCGCTTGCAGGTGATGCTTGTATGAAGAGATGAGAGTTTTGCAAAAGTCCAAAGGTATTTCCTCCCGTTTTTTAGGGCAGAATAGTTCCAATTCAAACAGATTTTATGGTCTCCTTATCCTAACTTGAATTTTCAACTGTTTTCATAGATTTTCAATTGGTTTAAGATCTGGCGATTGTGAAGGCCGTTGTAAAACCCTAACCCTATTACTACCGAGGCACTCTGAAGTATATTTCGACTTGTACTTAGGGTCGTTATTATGATGAAACACCCATTTAGTTCTCTTCAACCCGAGCATCTGAACAGACAATATCAATTGTCCAGGCAAAATTTCGCAGTATTTAGTAAAATGCATGGTTCCTTTCATGACATGGAGTCGTCCTAGGCCTGCGGAGGAAAAACAACCCATTAACATGATGCTACCCTCACCGTACTTTACTGAGGGCAGGGCGTTTCGTCGTTTCATGGAAGTGTTCGGTTTTCGCTAAACAGTAATATTGTAATTATTGCCTAACAGGTCGATTTTTGTCACATCTGACCATAGAATATTTTCAACAAAGAAGGAGATGAATATTTTGTCAAAAAAAAACGGATAATTGTCGTTTTATATAATCTATAGATTAAAATGCCTCATTTTAACATTTTACGGAGTTTGAAAAGCCTCATTTCAACTGTCTGTTAAGCAATATTGTTTCAACATCATCCTCTCAGTCTTACAAACACAATTTTAACCCTAAAATGGTCGGAAATTTTGCTTCAGCATTGTGTACGTATGGAGTGAAAAAAGCTTCTCTTTAACGCTGTTTGAGCAGTTCAACTCTCCAGATTGCTTGAGCATGAGAACCGCTTGTGAACATCGAGGTGTTGGTCCTGATGTGAGCCGCGCATGCGCACAAGTGATGCATCGGTAGAGTCCCGCAGTCCGACCATGGAGCCAATTATGAGTGGTCACGACTAGGCCGTCAGCGCCCCTAGGCCCAATAATTCTGGAAGGTACATCGCATTCAAGCGAGAAATTACCGGAGCTGGACTACGTAGCGACATAAATAAAAATCGAAGGTGCGGTAGCGTACCTTAGAGTTTTTTTTGCTATTTACGAGACAAGACGAGGCGCTTTCTGTTTAGAATGTCATGTTTCTGGAGGTGTGAAATTAGCTCTTACATTTGTTTTCAAATTGACATGCGAGTCTTAGAAGGGTTTGTTAGGTAGGTCTGGCAGCTATTGAAATTTTAGATTTCAAACAGTGGAACACGATACAATATTTAACGAAACTTCGCTCAACACACGCAGTCGGACGATACTTGACTCGTTGAATTGCTTGAATTTTAAAAATCTATCTATCTATCTATTTACGTAAAAAAATATCCCCAGAATAACACCATTTCAGTCAACAAGAAACTTCTTGCATACGGCATGCCTAAAACCTTCACTATTTTGAAATAAAGTTGACTCATCAGTCACAAACATTACACACCCCATGTCTCTCGGTATAGCCGCCCATGCCAGTTCTGTTACGTCACGTTACGAGCGAGCCCAGGGCAGGCAGAACAATGAAGCGCCCCGTGCCTCGGCACGAGAGCAACACAAAGCGACTCAGTTCATTTCCATAAGCAATTTTGGCGGGCATTGAGAAGCTCGTGTATTTTATTCGCTATCCGCCGGCGAGTGCCAGCTGATGAGATGTTTTTGGCATGCGATGCGATCTGCACGCCTCGTAAATTGATCTCGAGACGGTGCCCTGCTTGGGAACCTCTGTCTCGGTCACGACTTGCACTGCATCATGCACGCAGGCGTACAATTTGCCGGTGGCATCGCCGGCCCCTAGCATCAAGCAGCTCGTGCCTGGTGGCAGTTCGCAGCAAGGCTCATTTTGAGCGCAATTTACTTGAGAAGTGGAAATTGCTCTGGTGTCAAGTGGAAGGCTGCGGGATTCAACTTTAATGAATAGAATGTCGCATAAGTTGATCGTGAGAATAAACCGAATTAAAATTGTGTAGAATTCCGATTTTTTCATTCAAACATCAGTACAAATGATCTAGTTCTTTAAATATATTTATTCGAGTATTTTCACTCAAATTGGAAATATATGTACCAAAGCTAGTCAGTCACAAATGTTGAAGCAAACCAAGTCGTATGCTTCCAGTGAAGTAGTATATTTAGTGACTTAATGCAAATAGGTATGCTTAGTTATTATAAGTGTGAAAACTATTATTCAACTTAGTTACTCCATAGTATTGAAATATTTTAAATATTTCAACAAGCCTCACGGACAACCAAGCGTTATTAGACAGTGTATTCCACTTCTTGGATATAGTTTCACACGTTTGACTTACGGTATGACAATCTATGTATTTCCTATTCCTAACATGATTAATGTTGCTTATCACTTGCTGCTGTAACTTTATCCTAAGTATTGTGCTATCATTTTAATTTTTTAGCCCTGCAACTGAACATCACAAAGCTATTAATTATAACGAAATAAAGATTAACAGTATAAAATCTCCGTTAATCGATACATTGCTTTAGCCATTTATTAACTAATGTGCTTTTGTGTATTTCGTTTATCTAGCCCTGGCATTTAAGATCATGAGGCAATTATTATCAAGGAATTAAATATTAGTTACACATCACCTCTGTTAATGAATGTGCACACATATGTTTGATTATGAGAACAAGATTTTCAGCCACTTGAAGCATATCGTCACTGACACCGCTGATTAGAAAGCTTTAAGCCATTTGAATTATTGTTCAACAACCTTTAGCACTTACTGAACGGTTTTTAAGGCACGGAAGGATTGTTCATCCTTGATCTCAATCCTATTTTTGTAATATTTGTTGGTGAACTAGCATAGCTTTATCAACAAGTATACAACATGAACGACAAGAATACAAAAAAAGGATTCTAGAGTGTCTGTACACATCGCCACCAATCCGTCGTGTGTTGCCGTTGGCTGCTATTTAGTTGGCAAACCTTCCTTAAATGGACGCGCCTTATTGGTACAATTAGAGGAGCCGTACCTGACCACCTAATAACACAACGACCACTTCATAACTCTCTGCCTTGAGAGTCCCCTCCTCAGGAGACTCCAAGTCACGCAAGCCTTCAAGCCTTCGATAATGCGGGGTGTGAGCGCCAACTCGCTCACCGTCCCCTCATGAACGTCCCCGGAATCGCACAGGGATTATGGGCCTCGCCGATGCTCTTTACGCGGCTGGCAAATTACGAAATTTTGACGTACTTCTTGCGGGGTTGTCTGGAGTTGTTATTAAACACAGACTTTCGCTCGAAACAGATTTGTATCTTTATGTTGAAGAAGTTTCAAGGAATTATAAAAGAAGGTTGGTTCGGCGAATAAGTTAGTTTTTTCAGTGCTGAAATCAAATAGTTGTGAATATATGGAAAGTATTTATGTCTGACTCTTGAAATTAGTTTGTGACAATAACAATAGGTTATCTGTACCGCAGCGGAGTAACCTAATACAATCGTCTAGAATTACATCAACACTAGGTGCCAAGAACCTTAATTATGACGAACTCCTCTGATATTTACGACAGTCATCTCAAATACCAATATACTTATGGGAAACATCTCTAAAATGACCTTTCAATACTAGCTAAAGCTTTACAAAATTGCTCTCAGTCTTACTTATTGAAACCTGTATATGCTCCCAGTACGAGTGGAGAATCTCTTATCACTCTTTTTCACTATTCAGTGAAAGGACTAATGAAGCTACGAAAATTTCGAACTGATTCCATGATCTAATTATTTCTTTGAATTTGAAAGGTAAGAAAATTGCGTTGAATATTTACGTAATTTGACAAAAAACAAATGTGCTAGAAAAGCCCTGCAGACTTTACACACCTAAATTGAGCGTTTACCTCCTTATTTGAGGAGCGAAGGAGGATAAATGTACGAGTACGTTTTTGATAGCTCTGTCTCTCTAGCATAGTCATCTGTAAATCATATTTTTGAATATATCCTAATATGAAAAACATTTCACTCACAAGTACTTCATCCTAGAAATCCAATCGCTCTTCCAGTATTTCCATTTGGACCGATGGAAGCTCGCTCTGAGAGCACGAATGCTGAAAAGGATGTCGGCAGGAGTGCTTTATTCTTGGCCATTGTCCCGACGCTGCGCAGCGCAGGTCTATTATCATGACGGTGTTGTGGGAGCTGCCCCACAGACCCGAAGATGATAGGGTCCATTGGAGGTGTGGCTTAAGGGAATACGAATCCTACCTAGGCCAACTTCTAACGCGTTTTCTTCATCGTGGTTGCAATTTTACGAGAACAAGTTAAGGAGAGTCAACTTTCTGTGCTCAACATCGAGGGACTTCATTCACGATCAGTCGTCAGTGCAAATGCGTAGTTGAAAGTTTTCTGGTTGGATGAGCAGCCATTCCTTCTGCTACTACCCTGAAGCACCAAATAATTTCTTGTCCATTTCTGGAGAGATCGTTTAGCTGTGCCAGACCGAAAGCAACAAGCCACGTTTGCCCGGTGGCAGATGCCAAGTCGTGACTGCTGAGTCTGAACTGCGCGACCTCTGGGCCTTCCGGCATCTCTACTGCCCGGGCCTCCTGGCTACTATTGGGCTCCCTGAGCCTAAGGCCTATGCTCTCAGTCCATGGGTCGTGATCTTGGCTCGTGGATAATGACGTACGCCCATACCGTGCCCACCCTGACCGATCATTATGATCTGAAATTGATGCAGCGAGTTTCCTTGCCAGTTCTGGCTGAGAATCAAGTTCAAACTTCGTCTAGATTTTTCTATAATAGAGGCCTGTCGTCTTGCAAGACGACGAACGTTTCTCATAATCTTGCACTACAGTTCATAAATTTGATTTAATTGGGGGGACATGCTCTTATTTGGGCTTTAATACATGTTCCCCTAAGGTGATACAGCAGTGACTAAATAAAAGCTTCGGCTTAAAGCAAATTCTCGTGCAGGTAAAACCAATTGTGTAGTTTTGGGATTTTGGAAATTCTAGCATTAATTTTTGTATTCCCTCGTCCGTGAAATTCATTTAATACCTAATCGAAATATTTGAGTTAATTCACTAAAAACTCTACGCCTAAGAGCAAACTCTACGCCCAAGAGCGATAACGAGCAATTTTGCTCGTTATCGAGCAAAAATCTGGTGTCAACGTATTTCTATTCCAATACCTAAAGAAAATATTTTGCAAGCAGATTAAAATAAATTATTACGCTTCAGAGACAAATTAAAATGCTTTCCATTCGGGTCTCGTTTTGTTTCCTTGAGTAGTAAGGAAAAACGAAGCTTTCAAACTTAAAAAAGCACTACTGTGAGTATCTAAGTAAGCTTTAAGTATTCGCTACAACATATGTAGGTCAAAAACGTAGACAAGTGAGCAGTGAACTCCAAAGCTTCGTACTACTCGTACTTCTGAGACCAATATTTATAAAGTAAAGCATCACAGAAAATAAACCTGGATGGATGTACTATTGGCAAAAATTAAACTTGACTTTGAAATTTTACATGAAATATATGAGAATAGCCTCTTGTAGCTTGCTTCTGTCTAAGAATTTTTCATAGTTTTCGCCTTGTGGCACGGTGCTCCATCATGTTTGGAAAAAAATCACTGAAATGTTTTTCATCAAAAGTGTCAATATATCTGTTTTTTTTATATCAAAAACAACCCCATATACGATGGGTTTTAGATTCTTCACTATAATGAAGACACAGGTTCTGTGATACCTTTCCTCCTCTCTTCTTGAACAAGGTATTTGCTTGATTCTCTCAATGTGTAAAAGGGAGACTCATCAATTTCACAATTCCAGTCTTTAATAAAATAATTCCTATACTTTTACGATGATGTAGTTTATCCCAAATTTTCCAATTGGGCTGAAAGGCTTCTTCCCAGCTCTTTTAGACTTGAGGCCCTTCTCTAAAAGTCTTCGTCGTACTTTGCGAGATGAAAAGATCACTCGAGCTTATTTCTACTCCTCGGCAAGTTGAGGACCTGCGGCCGTGCGATTCTTCAAATTGCTCATTCAATTAAAATATAACTAAGACCCAAGTTTTGCGTTCATGAGATACTTTATTACATCCAGGTGACGTATTCACATTAGAATTAGCTGCAAATTTTAAACTGTGGCTCTTTGCATGTTGAACTCTCTTGTAAGATCGTGTCAATCACAGAACTTAGAACTTTAGGCAGTGTCATATCTGCAGTGTAAAAATTAGAAAATAATTCAGTCTCGGTCACTTCGGCAATGGCTGAAGTGTCCTTTACCTGCCCTTATTTTATGATTTAATTAGACCGAATATCCGAAGAAAAAACCCATACCGGAAAATGCATTTCCCCATACACATTTCTGTGCTACTTATGAACTTAAGTACAACTTCTCAGTCGCATTCCTGAATGTGATACTTAAGAACTTCAAACAGATTTCAAAAATCAGTCAATTTTGATCCGTGACTTGCACTGACCAAGAAAATTAGGCTTCCAACATTTTTTGAAGTCTAGCTGATTGGTGATTGTCATAGCGATTGCAACAGTTTCTCGAGAGACTGCACTCAGAGGGGGTTTTAAAATAAATCTTAAGTGCATGGATTTACGAAGTGTATTCATAATGTATTTCGCATGATGAAATCTATACTTGAAACTATGGTAAGATTGATGTGAGAAGTCGTTTCACTCAGTGGCTCTTGAATGTTCTCTCGAAGTTGCTGCTACGCTTCGATGCTTTTATACCCTCATGTCATTTCATCGTCTCTTTTGCTGTGTGTGACTCCCAACCGTTTGCTACCGTGCATTGTGACACAAAATTTCCAACTTCTGTTCATTCAGCGAGATCTCAGGTAACGGGAGGTTTTGACTCTAAAATTCTCACGTGCATTAAAACTAAAGAGTGCCGACGTCTCGAGCATTCACTGCAACCATCTCAACGGGGGAGATCTTATCTTTACCTGGATCGTGGGCGCCGTCTCGCCACCCTGGCGAGGACGGACAACAAAGCGGACGGGCATCTGGAAGCTGTCAAGACGAGTTGAGCAACGGCGCGCTTCTCTGTAGCGGAGGCAGGCGTGTTTCCGCGCAGCAACTTCTTACGGAGAATGCGTCTACTCTGTAGTACGACGAACCTTCACAAAATATCCAGTGTCTCAACGAGGCGCTTCATCAACAGATAATTTACCCCTACCCAGACCTTCACGCAGAACGTTTTACTGGAAGACTTTCAGAATCGCCCCCAAAACCTTGATTTTAAGACAGTTCTGTTCATGTGACGTGATATTTATTTGTTTTATGTACAGTCGTACTTTTGTCACAATATATTATGGCACTTTTTCTTTCACTGTGAATGACTGGGACAGTTTCTCATGACTGTGATCATCTCTAACAAGACATTGATCTCCGCAAAAAAATAAGGCCAAAAAAATAGAACTTGCGAAGCAGGTTGGGAAAATGTCAAAACACTTGTAAAATGATCACTCCACTGAGAAGTTTTTAAATCCTTCTGAGAACTGAGACTAATTTAATGGATTAAGAACAATCGGCAAGATGCATATGGCTGAACTGTTGAAAAAAATCATAACCTGTAACTATGCTTGTATATACAGATTTTTAGTACGGTAAGACAGGCAACGCATTTAAACTGCAGACAAGAGTCATCGATAGTTTCTTAATTCGAAGGAAAATCTTTCGCAAAAAAATGTGCGCGCAAGACTTGAATTTAAATTATAGTATAACACTTCGTGGAACCGAAAGGGGCGTGTCTTCAAGGACGACTAAAGGCTTCAGTAACTGTGTGTAGAAAAATGTTTTACTCCGCACCTAAATTGCCATGAAAATATAAGTCGAAGGAAAAATAAATCGAAAGCAAAATCGAATTATCAAAGTTACCAGAATAATGCCTGTTTTCTTCCTTTGACGTCTCAGTCACTGCAGGAGTAGTTTTACTTCCCGTACTCAGTCTTTACATATTTACTCTACCTTAAAATCAATCATTTTCAGGATAATTTATGACAGCAATGAATTAAAGAAATGTTAATTCATTCATGTTTTGAAACAAAACTCTTTAACGGTAATAAATCAAACGTACAATTGGCTTTAAGATCGAAGAAATTCTGCGAAGACGGCGTTGCGCTGACACAAATAAAAATTTTAAGCAAGGCCGTAAAATTGAACCGAGATTGGAAAACAGATCTTAACATTTCCATTTCTTCCTGTTCTTGACATCCGCTCGGAGTGTCGCAAAATATGTTGAGCTGATAGGTGGAGCTAATAAAACTCATTCTCTTATAAAGTTAACTTCTTTAAGTACTTTAAAGGCCATTCATTCTTATCGGATGTCACCTGTATTGACCCCATCAACAAAACAAATAAAGCGCTTCCAACCATAATGCAATCTGTACAATTCGCTATCCTGTTGCAAACGTTCGTCGTCATTATGAATTCTACACGGAATCCTTGCGCGGAAAGGGCGCCGAGACCCGAGCTGCAGCCTTCTAGTTAACATTAGCCACGCTCCTCATAAGATCCCTCGTCAA
Organism: Orchestia grillus; assembly: GCA_014899125.1. Classification (NCBI taxonomy): domain Eukaryota; kingdom Metazoa; phylum Arthropoda; class Malacostraca; order Amphipoda; family Talitridae; genus Orchestia; species Orchestia grillus. Next base: position 6,461 of record VOMN01006548.1, on the reverse strand, counting down.
GCTCGGCTATCAACCTCAATCTTGCTCAGGCGATGACTCAATCCTGAACGGCAAATTGATGTTAGCTTGACAATAATTTTATACAAGGTGCGCCATATTTATTGCAGGGTAATATTTATTTCAGACTTTTAAAACCGTTTTACGTTAAACTCATGCTAAATGTTCATAAACCATGGGTAAATGGAAAAGCTTGCAAATGACTATTGTTTCATTCATTTCCTACTACTTATGAATAATAAAATAATAAATGATTGTAGTACGAGGGAATATAATAACACCTTGAAGTGAAGGAAAATATAATTCAGTGATTGCAGTGATACCGAAAATTCGTCGTGACACTGTTTCAAAAGTAGTTAAGAAGCTTCAGGAAACAGGTACCGCATGCAATCGCTTTGGCCGTACAGGAAACGTAATGTTCAAAGCCTCACCTCATCAGAATCAAGCAAGAGGAGTTACGGTGTCGATCTCCCAAAGCATTGGTTGTACAGGTGGGAGTGATGGTAACTTCGATGTCACGAGTACTCAAAAGTGACTTCAAGACCTTTTCTCACAAGGTCCAATAACGGTATGGGCTCACAGTCGTCCATGAAAACGTAAGGGTCAAGAGATACAGCTACATTCTCGGAAAAATTGTGAATGGTGCGCTGCCTAATCTGGTGTTCAGGGACGAGAAGAAATCCGACGTCCAGCTGGCAATAAATCATCAGAATGACTAAGTTTGTTATAAAAACTATTCAGTTAAAGGCAAACGAGCAAATGGACATCAATGTGCACAATTTGGTAGGGTTTGGACAGTTGTAATGGTGACGAGAAAGTCTCTCTCACTTTTGTACCTCAGTAGTAGAAATCAACTCCCAACACTACATCAACGATGTTTTGGAAGCTGAACTGCTTTTGCGGGTAGTTCAACTCTTTGAAGGTGTATGTTGAACCTTCCAACAAGTCTGTACGCCGTCGCACTACTTCAAAGTTACACAAACCTGAATTCGGAGATCCACATTCCGTCATTCATTCTCACGGAAGAGTGGACCTCCCGGAGCCCTGATTTGAACCCGCTTAATTTTTTAGCGTGGTAAATCTTAGAAAGCAAAATTTGCAGTATTCCCTATGTCACACTCGACCATCTGAAATCGAAGTTACTCAAACAATGGGCTGGGGATTTTCCAAGAACAGCTGCATGGTATTTGTGGAAAATTGTCGTCAATACTATGGACTAGAATTAAAATCATAGTGGCTGTACCAATAGAGAGTAATTGAACAATAATTTTGATATCATTTTCCTTTTGTACATCAAAAATTTGGAGCACCCTTCGTATTTCTTTGCTAAATAACTGTGGAGGGTGCCAGAAGAGCAGGCGTGTACTGTGAGTTGATCAACTTATTTTTTCCGTACTCAAATCACCAACCTTACAACGACTGTTTCAGTGATTTTCTACTGTATCCTAGGAATTACCTCGGCAGAAGTGTTCTCGGAAATTTCCTTCAAAATAAGAAACAGAGAGAAACATTTCAACTTTATCATAATACCGTCATCTTGTCATAATATATGTCCAGAGCGGTGCGTTTTCCGGGAACCATTTTTGGGTCACACACCCATACCTCAGGAGCGTGATTTTTTTAAGATACTGTGATCGGAGATATGCGTGAGGTTACTGCAGTGTTCTTTGATCGAGAGCACCAAATTATGCGTTGTGCAAGCGTGTGTTTGCGGCGCTTCGAATGATACCATCAGTTAATTTGAGTAGCGGCCGTGAGCAGGGCGTCTGGAAGCAATTACATCGTCGCTGCCGCCAAGTAAGCGCGTCCGCCGAGCGACCGAGTCTGGAGCGTCCTGGAACATCCCTTCACTCCATGAATTGCTGTTGTAGCGCTTTGCATCTCCAATCGACGCAGTGACCGAGCAATGGGTCCCAGTGACTGAGCTGCGGTGCTTAAAAATATGACTAACTGCTTTGAAAACGCTTGTTACAACACGGGTAAGAGCCAAATCTGCAACGAGCATTAGCCCAAATATTGTTTTCAGCGTTGTCCACGTAAGAGAAAATTCAGTATGTGCCGGACGTCACGCTTGCAGTTAAAGGATATCTGCAAAAGCCAGAAAACATGTGGTAATTTGTGTGGGATTTGGGCATCGGTGCTGCATGTATGTAGTGTTCCTTGTAGACCATTGAGGCAATGTACTCTGGCGTGCAGCATTTGTGCTTCATCAAAGATACACCGAACTTTGGCGATATGCGTGAGCAAAGAATAAATAGGTGGTCCGAAAATAATGGATAGCCCATACGTAGGTCAAGATCATATCGAAGGTCGTCGCAAATAGTAACAGTTCTTCAATTGATTTATGTTCTCTGGGCGAATGTTTGTAATAAAAGGATTGTTCGAACAATGTCGTGAGCTGAATTGTGCTACGTGTACACAAAAAAATCAATTACTTGAGAATCAACATAATATTTTTTTTATTATTTTGAGATGAATCAGTGAATTATTCGATTGAAGGATACTAGTTATAGCATTTATTGTCTAAACGAGAGATCACCGATCAATTTTACGTGTATGTGATTTCATAATATATTTCGGATATGATAATCACTTCTATGTGAAAACTCAGACCTTTTGTTGCGAGCCTAATTGCGTAAACCTTTCGACGTACCTTGGCAAAGCATAATACTTTTGCATTTAGCTATTGAACTCTGGAGTTTCATACGTTATTGTGAATACCCTTCACAGTGTGAAATTAAGCGAGATTTGTTAACCCTGCATTGGGAGAAACACTCTTCGTAGTAAGTTATACGCACAGTTAAGAAAATCGCTTCCGCGGGAATTTTATACTTTTAAGAAATAAAATGACTCACAGATGCTGCAACAAACGTGGCCGAAGAATGTCGCGGGATTGCAGCAGCAGCTCATGTACATTTCCAGTTCCTCTCACGCCGCGAAATTATTTTCAAGAATCAAAACTTGATAACATCGAGAGACTACCTCGCCTGGCGCCTGTAATTATCAGCCGATGCATCATAAATCGATGGGTAGCTCTTCTTCGGAATTGAAGCCATGCCTCGTCGGCACGCTAAGCTCGGAAGTGTTCTCTCTCTGTGTTTTCCGAGGGACAAGGTTTAGAAACAGGTGGAATTTTATTTACCCAGAAATCTTGTAACTCTTCTTGGGAAATTTCTATGGGGAAACTGAAGTGAGGCGTGCGTGGGAAAATCTACTTCAGGAAACCAAGTCGACGTAAGTATCTAAGTATTAATTAGTCATATTCATCTTCTAAAAATTTTAAATTGATAAAATGGATAATTTCACTGAAAAAGTTTAACTGTTCATAAAGTGACATTCTATAATTTCTCTCCAACATTTTCTACAATACGCCAATAAAGCTCAATTTCAGGAAGACTTTAAGCCATTGAATATTGAATCTTTCAAAAATCTGCGTAGTTTACGCTTATGAACTACGAAACCTAACCCCCCTTTTCATGGAAACAAAACAAAACACAGTCCAACTCCAGCACGTATTTACCTACCATCACATTATGCAGCGAAGGCCCCACTTTACATATAATCTGAACCTTGCGCTTGAATGAACGTCCCGTACATTCAATCGGCTGTATTTGTATTCAAGAGTCCGTAATGAGGTTAATTTGACAGCCATTTGAGGACCTTGCTTTTGTGGTGCGAGCTGGGCCATAGAGTGCAGGTGTCGGTGTCGAGATTACATCGCCGGTCTGATTGCAGTGACCACGATGGCCAACAAAGCTTTAACTCATATCTCTCGTATCGAAAATTTCCCTAATGGTGAGCAGGTGTTGACGATTAAGCCAAATTAGGCAAAATACACATTATATCCTTAGAATTCACACAAGAGGGTTTTGAATGCTGACTTTGTTACGACCGAACAAATGATCCTGCATTTTCCGAGCGTGTTTCACCACTTCGCTGAACGATCGAGGTGTCTGCCCGCTGTGTAACCCTCGGCACCCGCAGCCCGTGTTCAGCAGCGCGGAGTGCCCGTGTTCAGCAACGCGGAGTGTCCGTGTTCAACAACGCGAGTGCCCGTGTTCAAATACGCGAGTGCCCGTGTTCAGCAACGCGGATTGCTCGTTTTCAGCAACGCGGAGTGCCTGCGTTCAGTTGTGCGCAGTATCACGTGTTCACAGGCGCACGCTAAGCCCACGCTCAGCGCATCACGCAGCCAACACGCGTCGTCAGCGCAGGAAGCAGCGCGCTAATCGTTGGGGCGCGGGCCGCTCCTGGCGGCTGAGTGGCGCGCGCCTCCCTGGCCCGACGACGGCACCACAGGCAGCACGTCAGGGGTACCATGCCGCGTGGGGCACGTGATGCCGTGGATGGGCAACCTCGGTATCACGTGACTCACTTTGAAAGAGGGCTGTCCGTCAAGATGTGTATGCTGTTGCATGTTGTCCCCTCAAATCTTACAATGTGCTGCTGGAAAGCTGATCGACTTGCTTTGCAATGACGCTGGATTTGATCACGAAGTGATCCGGTGATAGTTCGAGGTGAACATTGGTTTCCAGGACAGATTTCTAATTCTAATCAAAGTTGGCCCTGGGATCTTCGAACATAGTTTTCTTTGCCATGACTGTTCGAGCACGGATTTGTGAATGTTTATCAACTTGTGGCTGCTCTTCGGATACGGTGAAGAACTGTAATAGAAATATAATAATCATATTGAGAAATCATACAAACAAAATTAATAATGACATTAAGCATTCTATATTCACCTAATGCCAAAATAAGTTTGAGTTGAAAAAAAAAGAGAAGTCAAATTTGACAGAAGAATATGAAATTTGGTGAAAAATAAAACCACAAGAAGAAAAAGAAATCATATAACACATCTATCTCCATAAGATAAGAACCTAATTCCCTTACATACATGGCTACTTTCTAAAACATGAAAAATATGAGCGACCACATCTTCCTCACAGGTGACCAACGCCTGTAGTAGGGCTTGGTGAGATGTTATATTTTTGTCTAATTTGAAAGAAGTTTTTCTAACAGAGATCGAGTTTTAGCAGAAGCAAAGAGGTTACTTTTATAAGTGCATTTCCCTCTCGATCCCAGTGTTGAGTCATACCTAGAACTACGAACATGAGGACTGGTTTAAAAAAGATACAAAAATTCGGACCACAAACATGCGAGTTTTGGTGCCCTAAGCGAGACCTCAGAGTCTGTCCTCTATTTGAAAACGCGGTCATATCGTGCATGTGTGATTGGAACACCAGATGACTGCAAAACACGCCCATGATTCCTTACATGGAAACTTGACAACCGGTAAAAAATTCTTTCCCCTCAGAGGGTGCAGCTTGGCACGTCACCATTAAAATATTCTACTGGTAATGACTGGCGGACCTGACTCAGTTTCAGTACCTAGGCAAGAAAGCGATACACATCACTATCGAAATTCATGTGTTCGACATGACAAAAACGATAAAATTTAAAATTGAGAGGTTCCGAGTGAAGGTGAGCACAATTCAGAAGCAAGTATCGTAAAAACAGCTCCGATTATAACGGCCGTGAAAAGTGAGGGAAATATTATATGACTTACGAAACTCTTCAACAGTGGCGTTTGATACACAATTTTAGTGGATTTACATATGTGGTTTTAAAATGCAGGCAATTAATTATCGAAAATCAGCAGCAATATTTCTGCTAAGATGGATTCTTCATCCGGTTTTTCAGTCTGCAGAGGCCACACTGACAGATCAAAGGCTGCGGCTGCACGTCTATAGAGCACGTGCACGTCATCGCACGCGACACGTCACCTGGTGCTCTGGTTCGTGCACCTGGCGCACGCACCAGCTGCACCACCCCCGTATTCGGCAGCTGCTCGTGCATAGGCTTCTAAATTACAGCGATTTCCTGCACCAGGAGCCTATACAGTCGTCGTCCCGCTCAGAGCGCTAGGACGGTTCCCGTAGACGACCGCACTACAGTCGTCCCCCGCTCAGAGCGCTAGGTCGGTTCCCGTAGACGACCGCACTACAGTCGTCCCCCGTTTAGAGCGCTAGGTCGGTTCCCGTAGACGACCGCACTACAGTCGTCCCCCGCTCAGAGCGCTAGGTCGGCTTAATGCACAATGAGATGTGAACTAAAGACGGTGAGAAACAAAACTATGCAAACTGAAGGGAGTGCTAATAACAATATACTGAAGAGGTGTTGAAGTACGGTGTGGGTACTAACGAGTACCCACTGGTTACAATGAACTGGGTATAGGGAATAGTTTTAAGAAGATGATGGACAACGCGATGTGTGCGATGGAATGCATAGCATTTGAAATTTTATCCATTTGCAGAAGCTATGGAGCTTCATATATTCAACTAAAATACTAAAAATTTTCATTCGCCCGAAGAATAAATTCATAATCGCTTAGTACCACACTCAAAGGTCTGGGTGCCAGCTCTCATGGTTAGGTTGGGTTGGGTTGGGTTGGGTTGGGTTGGGTT